>JANZLH020000427.1:1110667-1126669 GCA_026770325.2 Erythroxylum fimbriatum
AAATCAAAATTTATTTAAATTTTACATTTTTTATATATTTAAATTAATTATATTTATTAATAATTATTAAATTGAAGTTATTTAATTTAATTATATAAAAATTAAATTAATTTATTAAGTAAAATTAAATTATTCATAATTTAATTATTAATTAATTAATTAATTAATTATATTAAATTAGTTTATGATTATTAGTGTTATTACGATGATGATTATATATTTTTTATTTTTTATTCTTCTCTTCGTATGAGTTATTTGAAAACAATCTCTCTTAATCAGGGGTAAGTTGCATACTACTAGACATCTGTAGATCCCATGTCTCAATAGTATTTTTACTAATTGTTGTTGTTGTAGTAGTAAATATATAATATTAAATAAAATTATTCATAATTTTATTAATAATTAATATATTAAATAATTAAATAATAAATTAGATAAAAAAACAAAAACAACCTTTTTACATATTTCATAATTTCTAAAATTTGGGAAAAAATAGAAAGTCCAAAAAATGGAAAATAATGAGATTTTTTGTTCAACCCATTTCTTACGTAGTATATGGTTGTTGTCCCTTTTAGTGGTAACAGATGATAAAACAAAAAAATTCTGTCTCTCTGCATGTTTGGTTGCTGTCCTAAGTGATTTTTGTTTTGTCCCAGGATGACAAAAACAAAAACTTTTGTTCCTTCCAAAATCGAAGGACAAAATTTCTTGTCTCCGTTTCCGAGACAAAACACATAAGCAACTTCTAGAAATACCCCTCCTCCTACATAAGCAAATTTTTTATTCTTAATTATATTATTAAACTTAAACTTAAACTTAAACTTATTATTATTATTATTATTATTATTATTATTATTATTATATGAAATTAATTATCTTATCATCGTCATCGCCATCGTCATTATCGCCATCGTCATCGTCGTTATCATCGTCATTTATTTGTATTATTATTATTATAATAATAATTATTATTATTATAATTATTATATCAAATTAATTATCTTATTATTATTATTATTAATTTTATTATACGAAATTAATTATCTTATTATTATTATTACTTCAATACTTCTTTCGGTGTTTATGTTTCATTCCTATTAATGCAAAAAACCAAATAACATTATTGGTATTAATACAGAAACCCAAGTTACAAACCAAACATCATTTTTTATTTTGCATACCCATTCTCATTCCCTTCTACTATTATACCCATATCCATACCGAATCCCGTGCTCAAACCAAACGCCCCCTTAGATCAAATAACGACTCAAAGTATATCTCCTTTAAGTTTGATGAATTTGATGTTAAATAAGGGAACAAACATTTAGTGATTACGCTATATTCCCCTTAGTAAAATATGGTAGCTAAAAGAAAAATCAAAAGTATAATGGATATGGAAAGAAGTTTGATCGCTAACAAGGAAGTTCATAAAAAGTTTTGAGAAGAAGTTATCAACACCTCAGTGTTTATGTTAAATATGCTTCCAACAAAGCATTTGAAGGTAGAACACCATTTAAGAAATGGTTTAACAAATTGCCTTCTACTTTTAGATTGAAAGCCTTAGGAAGTTTATGTTATATGTAGATTCTTGATGTTAAACTTGACAGGAAGAGTGATTTGGGAATTTTCTTAGATTATAGTGACCCACCCAAAACCTATAGAGTGTAAAAATTGTTATTGAGAGAGCTTAGCTCAGAAGAGAGATGGTAGTAGATGAAATGGAAAAACCAAATTGCGAAAACAAGGAAACTTATGTAGTTGAAGGATCCAAGGTTGACTCAATACCTCAAATGAATTTTGAAGAGACCATTAAAGAAAAGAGTGATGACGACGACATTGAAGTACCTATAGGAGGCACTGGACCCTTAGTAGATGTCTATAAGAGGTCAAATATAGTTGATTTGGAGTCAACTATATATGGTAAAGCTTTTGGTTAAAGGCTAACAAAGATGAGGTAAAATGATGCCAAAGAACTAAAGTTGGTCCTTAATCAGAGCACCAAGTCAAGGTATTTAGAGTAAAATGGTTACATAAAACCAAGATAAATCTTGATGGCTTTATCATTAAACATAAGGCTAAATTTTTTGTTTAAGGCTACTTACAACAACAAGGAGTGGATTGTTTTGGAGCCTTTGAATCTATAAAAAGAAATAAAAATATTAGATTACAAATTACACTTATTTCTCAAATTGATTAAAGGCTATTTCAAATAGATGTTAAGTCAATATTCTTAAATGGATTCATCAATGAAATCATTTATATTGAACAACTTAATAGTTTTGCAATTATAGGTAAAGGAGAATATATGTACCTCCTTTATAAACAACTTTAAGGACCAAAAAAGTCTCAAGAGCATAGTACAATGGAATTAATGAATAATAGGTATAAGAGAGGCTGAGTAAAAGTGAAATGAAACCACCTTGTATTTATTAAAAGATGATAAAGGTATGAAATTGACATTTTCACTCTATGTTGATAACTTTTTAATTGTAAGCATAGATGAAACTCAAGTTGAAGGGATGAAACAAAGAATTGAATCAAAATTTGAAATATTTGAATTAGGAATACTGTGTTATTTCCTGGGAATGGAGTTAAAAACATAAAGACTACATCTATATTGATTAGTCTATATATATTAAATCAACTATAAAAACATTCAAAATGAGTAAGGCAAAATTAGTAGTATTTTCTCTTATTGTCAACGTGAAGTTATGTAAAGAAGAAGGGGAAAAGAATTGCAATGAAGGTGAATATAGAAGCTTAATAAATAGTTTGTTGTATCTAACTGTCACTAGACTTGATCTTGTGTATGTAACAAAGTCTATTTTTAAGGTGCATATAAAAACAAAACAAAGGATACAATGAAGTAGCCAAGAGAGAATTAAGATACATTAAATGAACAACTTATTAGAGTTTGTCTTTCAAAAGAATTGAAAACTTAAAATTGATAGGTTGTACTAATAGTGATTGGGCAAGGTCCTTAGATGATGTAAAGAGTACCAATGGTCACAACTTTTCTTTTAGAAGTGAAGTGAAGTGTTTTCTTAGCACTTTAAGAAGCAAGAACTTGTTGCGGTGTTATTAACTAAAACAGAATGTATTGATGTTATCAATGTTACCAATTAACGCATTTGGTTGAGAAATTTATTGGAAGAACTCGAAATGAAGCAAACTAAAGATTCAATACTATTTGTAGACAACAAATCAACAATTGTAATCACACAACACATAAGTGCCAGGCAAATCAAAGTATAATACCAAACTGTAAGAGAAGCTAAGAAAGAAAAGTAAAAGGGGGTTTGGTTAACTGCAATCACCATTCCATTTCTAATCTATTTTTGATAATAAGTTATTCCCTTTTTTGGTTGAAGAAAACATACAGAATATATAATCTAAGGGTTTATTTATTCCTTGAGTTTGGAGAATAAGTAAAATCATCCTCCTCCTATTTTTATCCATTTCAAGTGGGTTGAGAATACGAATGAGGACTTGTTGGACAAAAATATACTTAAGAAATTCACATAATTCCTTAGCTATAATAATAATAATAATAATCATCATCATCATCATCATCATAACGACGACGACGACGACGACGACGATGATGATGATGATGATGTTAGTGGAGAATAATAGATATTTTGGTCTTTTTGTTAGTTATTTATTTGTCATTTTAAATTTATATTTTCAAACCAAACATTGACATTATATCATCATTAAAAATTCTTAGGAATAAACCAAACTAAATAATACATATACTATTTTATTACTCATCTATTATATTTCCAAAGAATCACCATTCCGTTCCTTATTTCTTGTTTGAATAATACTCTTATGAACAAAACATGATAGATATAGTGATAAAGGCCTTGAAAAGGAGCATATTTTATTTTTTTAGAAGAAAAATTAGTGTTTTCAATAAGAATATTAGGAAAGAGTGTTGGGTTTTTTTTTAATGTGTTTCTCTAAAAATATAAGAACGTATATATTCCTACAAGTCCAATAGTTTTGTTCTAAAGTTCAGAAATGTCAAGTAAAATTCAATTCAACACTAATAAAGACACAACTATGTCTTAGGTCGTATGTTCTCATTTATCTTCACAGAAAACAAAAACAAGCACATCTCTACCCAATACCCATGTCTTAGACTAAATATGTCTAAAGAAGAACGTGTCCTAAAATGCAACTGTATGCTAGCTTATGTTTAGACTGATGAATTGCAACAAGAGTGATGTTTAGTGCAATGATTATGGTAACTCAGAAAAATTTAAATAAATAATGTTACTTTGGGTCTAAATTTTAGTTTAACTTAATTTAATTTGTATATGTATTGAAAAGTAGTGCAAGTCACATATTAGAAAAGAAAAGAAATTTGCATTAAAAGTTATGTATTTTATATTCTGATTTTTTTTATATTTAAAAGAAAGCTCAGATAATCGAAAATCTAACTTGAAATTGGCTGTAAAACTAGTTTGTATATATATTATTTTGACAATGAAAAAGAGATGAATTTATTGGTTTTCAATATCAAAACATTCCTTAAAAATTTAACATTAAAACATTCCTTAATAACTTCTACAGTTTTTAATTTTTTGAAAATTTAATATTGAATTTTTATGCAAAATTCATCATGGTCTAAATTAGACAGAACCTAATCAGTCAATATTGATTACATAACATGGAAGCAGCTGTTAACAATGTATGATTACAGTCCAATATCGTATATTATTCCACACATCTTGATCTGTGAAGGTATGGCCAAACCCTTTTACCAGTTGCACTGCAATTTATAGCAAGCAGCTCCTCCATTCATTAAAAGGTGTAAAAATGGTTTTAAACCCAGAAAGAAAAGATATAATAAGAGGACCATCAACCCAACTTGTTGGGTTAAATGATTCACTAAGACCAATTAGATCTGCACAACCTGGTGACCCATTTTCTCCTTCAAGTAGGTAGAGCTCTCATCTTACATATGGGGCATAGGTTCTTGTGCATTAACCATTGTTTGATACAGCCGGAATGGAAATCATGTCCACATTCTAGCATGCCAAGATCCTCCCCATTCACATATTCTTCCTGTCATAATGCAAATTGAGCAAAGTTCAGAAATGCATAGCACAATTTAGATGTGCAAAAGATTAAAGCAGTTGTGTGCATCTGTTGGTGGACTGATACCTGACAGATACAACATGGCTCCAAATCCGCCCGGGATTCCATTGAAAGAGCCAGATATTGCTTCTGTTTCATTAATTTAACAATGGTTTCCTCAGTTAGCCCTGTGCTCACATCTCCTATGCGCTCTTCCAATGCCAACAACTCCTGAGAGTCTCACTGAATCAGAACTAAAACATCCAGCATCAATTTACTAGCAGAAAACTCATTTACCCAATCTTTACCTCGTAAGACATGTTATCAACATCAAGACGCATATCTCTGTGCCTGTCGTGCACTTCAGCCATACCCTGATATATGAATGGATCAAAAAGCATATAATCCTGAAATAGCATTGCACCATAGGTCAAAAGCAACACAAAGTGATATAATACACTGGCTGAGCAAAGACAGCATTTTCGAGATCAATGATGCATATTGCAATAAAAAGACTTTCTAAAAAACCTTGAGGTGTAACTGCTACCATAAGCAAGTAGCAACAATTTCGTTTTTAAGAACATAAAGAGAATGTCTTAGCATCGTATGCATGTACACACCTTATACAATGCATTATTTTTCTGCTGATATGGGCCAAGCATATGTCACATTTATTGCCTCCTTATGGTGAGGAATGGAAATTCTTACATTCTTCTCCACATGAACTCATGGATGACAAATAAAGCTAAATGTTATTCCATGCAGATTGTGCAAACATTACAGAAAAACTGTACCTAAGAAGAAAGTAAGATGAAGTCGCTCAATGCTCAACTAGTCCAGAAATCAGATCTGTAAAATATAACCAAAAGGAAAACACTACAATACAATGGGAAATGTATCTTCCTAGAAAAAAAATTCAGGGCCATGGTGCTCGATCTTATAATAGATGACTCTCATTTGGCCTGTGATGCTATCATCAACATATATCAAGCCTAGAAGAGTTTACCACAAACAACGCCAATGTAACATATGCTCTGGATAGTAACACAGGCTTAGCTTTGTTTGGGTAAGCCAGATGCCTTCAAATTGAAAAAGGAATCTAACAGTAATTTGAGTAGAATTTAGAGCCTGTAGGAATAATCAGGTGTTACCAACACAAATGTATGAACTAATGTGACTAGAGGTACGTGTGGCAACTGGTATTGCAACCAAAGCAAGGGACACAATAATCTCAATGATCACAAGAATGAACGATGGAGTTATAACAATATAGAGAATACACAGTTTCAGAATCAACTGAACCTCAACTCGTAAGTTTTCACCCCTGCGCATGGCATTCAAGACTTGACGAATCTGGCAAGCAGAGATTAACTTAAACAGTTAGTGAAAAATTCACAACAACCTTGAGTCCCCACTAAAATAGCATAACATAATTCACTGCTATTCAAAATTAGTCACAGACTAACACGTTTCCATATTCCAAATGTAATAAGTGTGGAACCATATATTTATAACCAAGAACTAGCTAGCACAGAATCATATGCCCCTTCAATTCACCTGAAAGAAAAAACTCAACATGTCCCACAAATCTATTTAGTGTAAAAACTGAAGTTCAAGAAATAAAGAACCAAGCCATAATATAGAATTATTTTAATTCTCCCAAAAGAATATCAGTCACTTCATCAGCAGCTGCTCACATACATTATCCATTCATCAGATAATTATAGTAAAAAGTATTTATCAATATAAAGTGCCTGAAGTTTATATATAATGACCATTGCATATATGGTAATTTTTTCATTTTTATCCTGTGAATGTTAGACAAGTTGACTGCTCAAACAACAGAGCAGTGTGAACAGTAAAGTTAAGAAGTAAAAGAATATAAACACGTGCTCCCAGATACTCCGTGAGAGAGAGACCTAACCTCTGATATTAATCGGTGTCTCCCTTCAATATCAGCAGCTAAAGCTCTCAATGAACGGGGCATACCAAGAACATTATCACCTCTTCCATCCATCAGAAAAGCAGACCTTGGAAGTGATTGATTCTGTCCCTGGCTACCGGAAGCAGATGGTACTGTCTCCTGTGGTGAAGCAGAAGGTCCAGAAGACAAGGAAGGAAAATGACTATTGTGACGTCCAGATTCAGAGTCTATAGAGGGAAACAGAGACCAAGGAGCAAATTCTGTGGATCTTTGCTGATTATGTGCAGTGGGATCATGAAGGGGGAACCACGTAGGAGGGGGCAGAGGATGGATGCTTGAGGGTGTAATTCTACTTGAGTGAGCATTGCCTGAAGTGCTCAAGCGTCCAAAGGACATACTCCACCCTGCTGGGTCCTGTGCAATGTTTCTAATCTCATTAAGAGGCACAAACATGGGATGATCTATGTTATTTCTTGGGGCGCTTCTTATATTCACTTCCTCTCCCAGTGCAGCAATCCTCTCTCCAGGATCGATAGAAGTTGATGGAGTTCCCGATCTTAAAAAGTAAGATCCGTTCCAAGGTGAAGCATATGCATTTCTTGATGAAGCAGAAGCATTAATATTATAAGATTGACCCTGAGAAGTGCTGGAGTTTGAAGCTGCTGAAGTTGATCTTAAGTCCAGGGACCAATAATTAGAATGTGTGGTACCTCCTGTTGTAGATAAAGTAAATGGTACAGCTTCCTGTTGATGTCCTGCATTTACTCTACTGCCTATATGTCTGAGAGGGTCAACATATCCTGAGTCACTAGAATGATATGCATCAGAAGCTACTCCTCTCATGCCAAAACCATTTCTGTAGTTCACCTGTTCAGGAATACTAATACTAGGAGAACTCCTTGAAGGTGTAGACAATAAGTTGCTAGAAGTGCTATGATGATTAGAAGCAGCACGCCATACATCATTTTCAGCTTGTGGAAAGCAAGTTGAACTTCCACCTGCATAAGAATGCGCAGAAGTACCTTCCAGAGCCTTTCTCTTGCAAGATAAACCCCAACCTCCAAGAGAAGAGCCCGAACCACCATCAATTTCCTTTACAATAAAACCAGAATTTCGAGAGGAGGTACCAATGTCCTCAGAAACACCAGATGAAGATGCTCGCTCAATTTGTTTTCCATCCAAGTTTATACTCTCAGAGCCTGCAACACCTCCCTGATAGTGGCAAGTATGTCCACCATCAGCCACACACCCTGAATTTGGATTCAGATTCTGCGGTGCATGATTAGAACTGGAACCTCGTAAAAGCAAATTACCACTTCTAACCTGATTGCCACTGTTGCCAATGCCAACTCTCTCTGGGAAAAGGAGATTAGGAATATCAACTGGTTCCAGCTGCCTTTCTTCAGACCTTGAACCAACAACAGTATGAAGATTGACAGAAGAAGGCCATCTTTCTTCCCCTTTTATCTCGTCATCAATGACCTGACTTTCTGAATGAAAACTAGAGCTAGATTCACCTGTATTCCAGCTAGTAAACCTCTGGACACTACGAGTAGTAGCATTTACACAAGATGCCTCATCAGAAGATACAGTACTACTTGCCAAACTGCTTTCTACTGGATTCAGGATATTATTCAAAGAAGTCTGTTGACTCATATCAGTGTTGTTTGAAAAAGTTCTTGGATCAATGTCAATATCTTCCCAGAAGAAATCAATGGCACACCTTTGTCTTTGCATCAGAGTCGATTTACCCCACCTAATAAAATGTCAAAGATGCCAAATGTACTCCAATTATCCAGCAGGGACAGTGGTTCATGTTACATATCTTTTAGGAACTTACTAGAATACAACCTGCAAAAAATAAAAATCGACAATGCCTAGAAGCTAATAAAGAAAGACAAATATAGACAATTATCCGAAAACAGAAAAAAAAAAGTACCAATAGGATAAAAATTTAAGAGAATGTGTGGATGCAATAGTAGTATAGAAATGAAAATGCATATAACTTGTCTGCTAACCCTGGATGACATCTGCAAATCTGAAAATTTTAACACAAACAATCTTCAGCAAATGTTGATACTATCTGAAGAAGATGTTAAGACCTTATCAATGTGCAAAATTCCTGATTGAATCAAGGGTAATAAGTTGGTGGACTGTATATGGAATATACTCGTTGCACAAAGCACGCTCTTGGCATTAAGCTCAGACCTTGCTCCATCGTATTAACTCGCTCCATATAGCATTGAGCAAGTCCAAATTCTGAAAGTCATAGTAACAGATTATTTAGGTCAACAACATGCAGAGCTGCTACACTAGCGTATTCAACACCATCCTACTAGTACAACTCAAGATTGTTCATTGTATTGCCAGGTGGAAACAATGGGCACTAGATATATGCACACTCTTCTTCTCATACAATATATACAAACCTTTGTTCCAGGTTCACTGAGGTCATCAGTTGGCAATGATCACATACAGTTGTTTATAAGCTGATTACTGGTTCAGTTTGGATCATTATCAGCATGCTAATACATTGCCTTTGCAACTACTGGACTACACAGAAATCAACATCACATTGTAATCTTTACACCACGTTCCCACATGCTGTTAGTGTAGAACGATGTAAACTGATGCTCAGTTACAGAACAATGACAGAAGACTTAATCTAATTCCCAATATAATTATAGCACACAAGCAGAAAACATGAAGAATGAATTTAGCTTAAGCTGTTATAACTTATTAAGTATTAGTAACATAACCCAACCCAAAGCAAGGGTGGAAATACCCTATCGATCAAAAATTTTTGAAAAGGAATATTACTTACTAGAATCAAAATATTGAACTACATAAAACCTACCCCGCCTTGTGTAGTTACAGTATTCACCCAATTGAAATTATGTACTTCCACCACATAAAACACGAGGTTCAGCATCAAAATATAAGAATTAAAAATTCCCCACAAGCTTGTATTCCACATAAAGAAATTATTCACAACTTGCAAAAAAGATCAACAAGTTTATGTTTTAAAAAAATAGAACAATAAAAATTTATATTAGAACAATCCCAAACATGGGTCACCCAGATCTTTTTTGTTCCACCACAATTCCACAAAATTTAAGCAACCCAGAAGGCAAATGCCAAAATCCCAAAAGTTGCTACCAAAAAGATTCAACCTTTACCGTCAAAACAACAAATAAATTAAGAGAAGTACCTGAGAGACTCAGCAGTGAGTGGGAGGACCAATATGGAAGTAAAGGATTAAATGGGTAATAAATTAGCTACCAAGAGTAGCGAAAAGAAATGAGGATAATCAGAAACGTCTTTCTCCTTTTTTTTTTTTAACTCTTTTTTATTTGCAATTTTTCTTGTGATTTTTTAATTCTCTCTCTCTCTCTTACTCCTTAAACTTATAAAATTTTCCCTTTCTCTGTAATCAGTTACTCTCTTTTGTGCAGAGAGAACGGAAAATGTCTGATCAGAAAAAAGGAAAGAACAGAGAGGTTCGGTTTAGGCCATGGAAAGGAAGAGAGAGGAAAGGCTATTAGTTTTTTATAATTATTCTTACCATTCTTATTTTTACTATTTACTTCTACTACCATAAATTATGCTTGCCTTTTATTTATATATTGTGAATTTGAGATTATATTATTGGTGTTTTTGTTGACTCAATAAGCTAACGTGTATTGTTTTCACATGATTTTGGGACGTTTAAGGAATTAAGTGTAGTGGTGGTGGCGGCAACGGCGGCGGAGAGGTCGGCGTCACAGAGTTATCGGAGGGATGTTTTGTCACTGTTTAGTGTACACGTAACTTTCATGCAATGGCGGGGGGCCCATGGAGGGTTGTCTTACTGAAAATGGTTTTGTAGCTATTTCTAGTAATTATACGCTGAAGTCTAAACCAGAGGTTTATATTACATTTAATAATTAAAAAGAAATCATATCAAAATTAAACAGGCCAAGGCCCCATTTGATTTTCCTATTCAATACAATTCCCAGCGCAACCAATTAGAATGGGCTTAGGTCTGGTTTTTCTACGAAAAGAAACCTATCTCACTTACTCCTTGGGTTTTAAGGGTAGTGTAGTACTTTTTGTGAAGCTTACCCAATTTAACCCCGCTAAGGAAACATAAAAACCGCTGGGCCCAAATTTGATATTGAAGTTCAAGTATAACAAGCACTAAAGCTTTAATTACAATGTTTTAAAAATTGGATCGTGAATAAAACCATTAAGATAGAGATTTAAGATTTAAAAGGAGTGGTGGGTTCGATGAGTAAGTGAGAGATGCCGGTTTCTTTTCTGCAATATCGTAGTTTCTTTTCTGCAATTTCGCAGTTAACCTAGGTTGTGGGTTTTTTTTCTAATCGTTATACTTTCGCTACTCCAAAACCCTTTAATCTCTTCAAATCCTTGTGTGATATTTCAATTTCTTCTCATTTGTTCAATGGCGGACGACATGGAGGCCGGCATAGCAGCTCTGGGGATTTCGAATCGAGAAGAAACAGTTCTGATAGTTGAAGGTCTGGATGAGGATTCGAAGATTGTTGATGAAATAGGCCTTGTAGGAGAATTTAAGACTACTGGTTCAATCAATTTTATCGCCATGAGAGCAAAGATGGCAGAAATCTGGCACCCAGGAAAAGGAGTCACAATCGAGGAGCTTGGGGATCAAAGATTCATGTTTCGATTCTACCATGAAGTCGATGTTCAACGTGTCCTGGCGGGGGGTCCTTATAACTTTAATAATCATCTCCTGGTTCTTCATAGGGTAGGGGAAAACGAGGATCCGTTACAGGTCCCATTGTTGAACTATGATGTATGGGTCCAAGTTCATAACCTGCAGTCTGGTATGATGTCAGAAGCAATGGCTACTCAGCTAGGCAATACATTGGGTAAATTTATTGACTATGATGCTAAAGCCATAACCATGGGACTTAGGGGTTATATGCGAATAAGGGTCCGACTTGATGTACGTGAACCATTATTAAGGAGGAAGAAGGTATTGACTCGACAAAGAAAAGAAGTATATGTTCAGTTCAAGTATGAGAAACTTCCATTGTTCTGCTACCTTTGTGGGAGAGTTGGACATGGGGAAAGTTTCTGCCCAATCCGATTTGCTCGAGGAACACAGGAACTGGAGTTAGAATGGGGGCCGGAACTAAAGGCAACACCGCAGCGGCCACCGGTAAGAAACAGATGGTTACGAGATAGAGGAGATCCCCTCCCAACAATTTCGGGGCCACAGTGGGCAATCCCGAAAAGATCGGAGGCAATCTCCAAATCAAATACTGCTGGCGTAAAATTGGGAGAAACTTCAGGGACACAGTATTCTCAAAACAAAGGCATTCCAATTGAACAAGAAAGGCAATTCGATATGGATGAAGTAATGACGGCCCAAGACACGGAGGATAACCCATTGGATTTTACAGATGGTCATAAACGGGCTAGAGGGGAGAGTGGTTCTGTTGTACCCAAAAAAACACAACAAATTCATTTATCGGCGGCTCCCGGTGTGGAGACCGACCGGTCATCATGAAAATCCTTGTTTGGAATGTCCGTGGGCTCGGTCGCTCACGGACAGTCGGAAGGTTCCGAGATACAATTTCGGAACAGCGCCCTGATATCTTTTTTATTATTGAAACAAAACTGAATATTGCTAGGATGGCTGGTGTTAGACGCAGATGTGGGTATTATTCGGGCATGGAAGTTCCAGCAGATGCTACACGTGGAGGATTATCAATGGGATGGAAGGAGGGGGTTAATGTTACTTTCAAAAGCAGTGGTGACCATTATATTGATGTCGTAATTGTATCTGAGGAGGGAGGAATTCCATGGAGATTTACGGGGTTTTATGGACATCATGAAGAGAGATTTCGATCAGAATCTTGGGAGTTACTTCGCACGCTCAAAAATCAATCTAATAGTTCGTGGATTGTGATGGGGGATTTCAATGAAATAACATATGGATTTGAAAAACAAGGAAGGCGGATCAGACCAGTGAGACAGATGGCAGAGTTTCGTAACGCGTTGGATGACTGTGGGTTAATTGATTTGGGATATAGGGGACCTTGGTTCACATGGGAGACAGGAAAAACATCTAGAACTAATATCAGAGAGCGGTTGGATCGGGGGGTGGCTACTTCAAGTTGGTGTGAAATTTTTCCGAATTGCGAAATAAATCATCTACCTCATTCTATTTCGGATCATTGCCCCCTATTGTTAGATACAAATCCGAATGTGATTAGAGAAATGACGGAGTTCCCTTTTCGTTTTGAGTCTAGTTGGTGTCTGGAAGATGATTGCGAGGAGGAAATTCGAAAGCTTTGGACCAGCTGTGATCTTGATGTCCCGGGGAAGTTGAATGCAGTAAGTGAAGGGCTAACACGCTGGAGTAAAAATATTACAGCAGCCCGGTTTAAACGAACGACAGCGCTGAAACGTAAATTAGATGAGCTGAATCATAGAGATCCGACATCGAGCAATCTTGAGGAGCTGATCTTGACAAAGCTTGATCTTAACTTGGAGATAGACCGACAGGAGAGGAAGTGGGAGCAAAGAGCGAGGGAGAATTGGCTGAGTTATGGGGATCGAAATACCGCTTACTTCCACAAAATTGCTTCTCAACGGAAAAAGATGAAGGAGATTAAAGGGCTGGAGGACCAAGCTGGTACAATGGTTAACGATGAGTCAGGAATTGAGGCGATTGTAACAGGATATTTTGATCAATTGTTCCATTCTAATATGTCGGGATCTCCAGATCAGATTCTAGCAGGAATCAATTCTGTTTTTACAGTAGATATGAATAATCTTCTTCTACAACAGTACACAAGTGAAGAGATTTTTAAAGCAATACAAAGTATGGGTCCTACAAAGGCGGCAGGTGATGACGGGTTCCCAGCTCTATTCTTTCAAAAATATTGGCACTTAGTGGGAAGGGAGGTTGCGGATTATTGTATTGATGTTTTATCTGGGTCCAAGGATCTTGATAGGATTAATCACACAAACATTGTGTTACTCCCGAAAGTTACTAATCCAAGAAATATGACTCAATTTAGACCCATTTCGCTATGTACGGTACTGTACAAAATCATATCCAAAGTTTTGGCAAATAGGTTCAAACAGTTTTTGGGAGTTTGTATTGAAGAGGAGCAAAGTGCTTTCGTGCCTGGTAGGCTTATTTCAGATAACGTACTAATTGCATATGAAATCATTCATTTTCTGAAGACAAAGAGAACGGGAATGAAGGGCTCATATGCTCTCAAGCTCGACATGAGCAAGGCATACGATCGAGTGGAATGGGGTTTTTTGGAACAAGTAATGTTGAAGATGGGGTTTCACATGAGATGGGTTCAGCTGCTTATGCATTGTATTTCTTCCGTTACCTACTCAGTGGTATTGCATGGTAACAATCGAGGTCGGATTATACCGCAGCGCGGATTGCGATAAGGGGATCCATTAAGCCCTTATCTTTTTCTTATTTGTGGGGAGGGATTGGCATCGCTTCTGAGAAAGGCCCGTGATGATGGATCGCTTAAAGGAATTCAAATTTGTAGGGGCGCGCCATACATAAAATCAATATCTTTCGCTTTGGTTGTTTTTATCAATAAAGCCTGGCCAGATGGTATTAACATTAAAAAAAAACTTAAAACCATTTTGGAAGTAAATTTAATAAAATCAATATCAGGAGATCTTTTACTATTTACATATATACATGCAATGCTAACTTAAATTTTAAAATATAAATATTCCATTAATATTATATATTTAAGAGAATAAGTATTTTTTTTAGGGGAAAGAGAATAAGTATTAAAATTGAAATTAATTTACAACCATAAAAGTTGTCGATGATTGGTGTAATTTTATTATTTTGAAATTTTTGCATATTAATATTACTCTATAGTATGACATAAGTCTATGTACACAATATTCTCCATTTTACAAAGGTCAGAGGAGGGTCATCAATGTACGCATTATTTTTTACAAAAAGACTGTTTTTCTAGTTTGAATCTGTAACTTTATGGTCACAAATGTGCAATCCTTATCTTATAGTATAATATGAAAGTCATAAATTTAATACTGTAAATACATAAATAAAATATATGAAAATATGTATATGTATTAGATGTAAAAGTAAATTAATATATAAAAGGTTATTCTTAATGTACTTCAACTATTTCAAGAAAATATATATTACATTGATATTAAATTTTTAGATAATTAATATTTATTTACTAGATCAATGTCAATTTACAAATATTGAAAATTGTTAGTTAATGATATATTTGAACTATTTTGAAATTTGTTTACACTAAATATTAGTTTATAAACTAATGTCAAAATTTACATTACATAATTACAAGTACATAAGGAAAGTATTATGCAAAATTAATTTATTAGATATGACGTAAGTGACCTTATACATATTGTTTAAATCTTAATGTACTTCAATTAAATATCACTTCACAATAAAATATTAAAATTACACGTTTAGTAATATATGGACCAGGAGAGGAAAGGAAAAAGAATATCACATTTTTACTTTTGGGAACGATGGATTAAGAAAATCTTATTGATTGCAGCTTTTTTCAGTCCTCCGAGAAAAGCATGAAAAAAAAGGCTCAAATGGTACGATTCTTCTATCGTCCCAGAATAAAAGGAGCGATCTCGTAGTTATTAGTCTGTGAAGATACGCTGTTAGATGCTCCATTTTATTTTCCCATTGAGGTCGAACCTAAACTTGTACTCGAGAGATAACTGTCCATACGCTGATAAGGGACGTATGGATTCTCGAGAAGAGAGAAGCCGTGGTGGCCCTCCTATACAGGGCCGTTCCTATCGTTTTATAGGTCCTGGGCGAAATAAAAAAAGGGCCCCAATAAATCGACAATATATTTAATTTTATATGTTTGTATGAAACATAAATGACTCAATTTATAAGTTTACATAATCAACTAAATATTAAATGATCATAACGCTAACAAATACATTAA
>JANZLH020000427.1:1186357-1210164 GCA_026770325.2 Erythroxylum fimbriatum
GATCATACAATTTGGTTCATTATTCTATGAGTTATGCTCAAAATACTACAGACTAAGTACATTTGAAATTTTGGCTACATTTAAAATTTTGGCTAGGGCATGATCATGCATTCAAGTTGTACAACTTATATCTCTCAATTCCAATATCCAAAAATTACAAACTTTATACCAATTGAAAGCTAAGAGAATAAACTAAAACTTTTGTGAAGACACTTTTGTAGCTTATTCTCTTAGCTTTGATAACAACAAGACATGATTTCTGTCACGGGTAGTGTTATAGCCTAAGCCAAGACTCAATTTCAAGCTAAATTTCAAGATCCTTAAAGGCATAATTCAAATTCAATTTCTACTTAAAAATTGTAGCCAAATGTCTCTATTTCAATTTAAATCAAGAATCATCTCATTTGGAAATTTACAGATCAAGATATAATCAAAATACTAAAGCTTGATCAGTGAAATCATTCCAGTTAACAATATTCCAGCACCCTCACCAATTTCATCCTAAATTTATCATTCAATCTTTCCCGAATGGATTCATATGTTCATAAATTTTTCTGAAGATGAAGAACAATGTGTTATGAGTCTATTGGTATAAGTCTCATGTCATTTGGATGTCAGGAGAAGAAGTTATAACAAAAAGAAAAAAGGATGTTCAAAGAAAACACTATAATTAACATATTCCACCAATTCTTCTTCATCAATATCACATGCATTTCAGTCCAATTCAAACATTATTCTCATATCATTTAACATGCCTTAAAGCTCATATTGTTACTTATTAGATTTCCAATTGAACACAAAACTTCAGATTAAACCAAGTCTCTAATCATGCAAGATCAATCACAAACTCTAGGTGAAAACAGATTGTGGACAGCAATATGAAGACCACTTTCAGTTGGTTTTCTTAGAATTTTATGTAAGGTAAAAAGTTGGTTTTGGTGCAACAATTTGGCTAGGGTTCAGGAAAAATACAGAGGAAATTGGAAGCAATTTCAGTGGACAAAAGTGAGGGAATCAACAGAAACATTATTGCTGGAGTTTGCTCCATCAACGTACTAGGTGTCACCATTAAAGCATAACACTTGTCCCAAGGCATCTCTTACATTTGTCCCCTACTAAATCAGTCCACATGTCACATAATAATTGGTCCAAATGTCATTTAATTACTAGTCCATTTGTCACACATTTAATTATGCCAAATGTCACTCAATTTAGGCTTAATCATCTAAATTTTTCATGTATCAATTTATCCTACCACTTAACATTTGTCCTAGTCTAAATGTACATTTTATTATCAATCTCTCAATTAATCACAATTAATTCTAATTCACTAATTGAAATCCAATCATATCAAAATTCAAGACATACCAAATCACAATTCACATCATTTTCACTTAACATTTTTCATACCCTGGGACATGTCAATTGAGTGCCATTTGTCTAATTCACAATTCATGTGTGTACGCTCATATCATGCCTTTGAATATAATTATAATAATCATGTCACAATTATACCAATTTCGCTCTACACGCTGACACTCATATAACTCATTAGTCTAACTCTTTAAATATCTCAATCATTTGAGAGACGGAATGCTACATTACACCTATAGCATTTACCAGTCATCGGTTTGGAGTAAAGGTTGGCAACCTTTCGTATCTCTATATCACCCCCTCGCTTCTGTTTTTTTGTTGCCTTATCGTAAATATATGCAGCACCACGAGTGTATTATGTGGGTTTGTTTTGATTATCCGTTTCTATCGTTGATCTACATGAGTCCCCCCATCAATTCCTCCTGGACAAATCAAACTTACTTTATTTCTCCTGCAACATCAACTATGCCTTTAATGCTAAATTTTTAGCCTCTGTCATAGTCAGCACAAGTTGCACTCTAATCTTATCTTTAATTACTGATCTCAACCCATTTAAATACCTGGAAACTTACTGACCTCATTCTCCCTCAAATCGTTGAGTTCAGCTAGCCACATAAATTATGAGGTATATTCATGAATTGATCTTTGGCCCTAAATACACCTTTGGTATTGCTAGAAAAGGATTTGTTCATAATCTAGTGGAAGAAATTCTCGCCTCAACAATTGTTTCATTCTTTCCTATGTTCAAACGGGTGCCTTCCCTTCATGAATTCTACGAGTCTACAATTTGTCACACCAAAAAAAGGCCCCACTCTTTAGTTGACAAGCTACTAATCTCACTTTCTAACGATCTAGGATGTTCATGTAATCGAAAAATCGATCAATCTCCAGAAGCCAATCCAAGAAATTCTCAATGTTTGTGCCTGTATTAAAATATCAACTCTCAGTCTGAAATTATCGGGATCATGATCTGCATATTCACATCCAACATTACGACCTCTGCCACGACCTCTGCCATTTCCTCTACCACCATATCTACGAACCCTCAAAGGCTCATAATCTTCTATAAACTCCTCATCTTCATAATCATCTAAGTAATCTCGCCCTTTGTATAAGTCATCCACAACAGGTCTGCTGAGAGCCTAACCGCAAGCTTCTTTGTCTCTATGAAGTCTATCGTCAACCCTATCTGCATCTAAGACCAGAGCATCGAGATGATCTGCAATTTCTTCGAAACGTCATTCTATACTTTGGAATCTGAGATCTATCCTGTCCAATCTCTGTTCTAAGGCCCCTGCTATGTCCCATGGCAATGGGGCTCCAGCTCTCTGTTCTTCGATATGAGAACCACCGTCTTCAGTTGCCATCCGATCAAGAAAGTGATAGGCTCTGATACCACCTGATGCAGCATAAAGCTTAAAATTGTGAAGAAATCCATAATTACCAATAGAGTTTCTTTTTCAAACTGTTCGTAGCCGCTTAAAAATAACAAAATGTCCCTTTATAAGATAACACAACAACCCTAAAGGAAAAGAAAATTAAATGATAAAGTTGCCCTTAAACTTGGATCAACGTGCCTTCTTTGGATAGTCCATATAAGCCAAACGACTTCAATTACGAAATCTACGTCAGTTTCACCCACCATAAAAAAGATGATAATTTGCATAGTTTTATGGCAAATATAAACTTGTAAGTTTTAGCCGCTAGAAAAATGATATTTTGATTCAATACAAGTTTATCTATTCTATAGGAATAAAAATATTTTATTTTGATACTATATTTTTGTTTATTTTTATTTCTTATTTAATATATACCGATTTCATAACATTTTAAATACTAATTGATCTTTTAAACTTATTTTTTTAAAAAAATGATCTTTTAAACTTTAAATTTTTTTCTTACAAGCTTGATATGCAGTCATAATTTTAAAATTCTGATATCAATGAATAGAGGTGATAAAAACAAATTTGTTTCTTTAACCGATATCTTATGTCAAAATATTGATTGTTTGTAAATTTCATGTGTTATGGTCCTATATAGGAGCTATAAATTACCCAATTTACTTGTAAATTACAAAGAGGAGATTGTTTGCTGGAATTTTGGTCTTTGTAACCTATTTTGAAATATGATAAAAGGGTTCATTAACTGCGAGAACCTTACGATCTCTTGATATTAATTCTGAGATAAATATTAAATGTCTTTTTTTCTCATTCAAGCTACAATTCAAAGAACATGAAATAATAACTGCTTCTTGTTGACATAATAATAAGTGCGGCAACAACTGACCGCGTACTCCACTTGAAATCCACTTCTCAAGCTGGTCACCTCTCTAGTACACTACCCCTTTAACAAACCCTATTAGGATTAGGGAAGCGACTGCGTAAGGAATTTAAATCCTCCCATAAAGCTTCTACTGGAGAGAGACCTTCCTAATGGACCAATACGTGATTCAAGAATCTCCGGAGGTGATGAATGGATTTCCGCTTAGGACAGGCGTAGCAAGGTTTGAGATACGATACATAAAAAAAGAGATGTAATTTGGAGGAGGTGAGTTTGAGCTCGTAAGCTACAACCCCCACTAATGTAAAATGAGTGGTGATAGATAGTTTAGAGTTCCTGTGAGGTTAAGCTGTCGATAGAACTATGGTTTGATAAGGAACAAACCTCCCAAATAATACTAAAATGATTAGTGATCAGCGTCATAATTTTTCTTCGTAGTATTCTGCCTGCGCTTGAAGAAGGCAGTCTCATAAATTTTTAATATATATCAAATCCTGTGACTGTGACAGTCATTTATGATTTACAACTTCTAATTTAGGCAGGCCATAACAATATCATATGTTTTTTAATAATCTTTATTCAAAAAGAAAATGAAATGGTCATAGTTGCTTCGCATCTGCTGGGAATTGTGGCCTTATCTTCTATACTTTGTAAACAGAACAGTACGTGTGTTGTTACTGAAGATATGGGAGCTATAGGAGTGGTGCACAGAGCCCCTTCGACTATTACTCTCCCTCTTAACCATTACAGAGCCAGAGTTCGATGTTTTTCCAATACTGGTAAATCCCCATTACCGACCGTCTCTTCTTTTACTTTCGAGTTGCTCAACTTCTTTTTCATTGCTGTATATTCTTTCTTCCATTTCTAACCTGGGACTAGTATAATCCCATGTCTTTTGGACAACGAATTCTAGTTGGTTCTAAATCTAATTGAGACAAATTGTATTTGGATTCTGGGTCTGGTGAGTTTTTGCGCCAAGAAAGTACGCTTGTTTAAAGAGGACCTGGTTGTTTAGTGAGATCAAAACGCAAATTATTTAGATGGTGAATGGTTTTTGAAATCCTAATTATACATGTGTATGTGAATTTGAGAAAAATTATTTGATGAAGTCGTTAAGAATACTCATTTATTAATCATTCAACTGAAATACAGCCCACGTTTCATTTATCAAGGATGTGGCTGCGACTCAACCTCCTCAACATCTTGCATGCTTGCTTAAAATGCTTGAAACTAGAGGTAGGCAACCCTTCGATTAGATTGGAAACGTTATATTTGAGCACTGCATCTCTTCAATTTTGAGGTTATATTTACAGTCTAACAAGCTGTTATGGTGGAGAGCCAAGCTCAGCTTCTTGCATATTTATCTCTTTTGCTTTGTCCAGCCCAGTATCTGGAGCTTCATCTTCCTTAAGTTTGATTGACAAAGTATACTGTTCAGTCCACATTCAATGCTAAAAGAATAATGAGACCTGAGGGGTCTTAATTTCCTTTAAGTTACTACACTTGCATATCTTGAAGATTTCCAACTCATGAAATGGTTTCTAAACATTTCAAAATTGTGATAACTTTTCAGCCGGTCCTTACCAATCTGTTTGTAATTGCTTGCTGAGTTAACAGCCAGAAACTTCTAACATTCGCATCTCCACTGCAGCTTGTATTTCAATTCAATTTGCACCTTGTTTTTCATTTCTGTTCCATTTAAGTTGTTATGGACTACTTCCATATTTTTGCTTGGTTGCAGGTGAAACCATCCTTTCTCCTGGATCCAAGCAAGGATTGATCCCACTAGTTGTACCTCTAGCAGTAAATTTGTCAGGTTCAATAAACATCTTCGCGCATCTAATGATTCTCATGACCTATGAGCAATCACTGATGGACTGTTCCATAGTATATTAGACAGCTTATTTTGCAACTCTCAATTTATCCCACTACATATTTTGACCGGAATAGGTTCAGTAACTGCATTGCTGAGGTGGCCAACTGCTCCAGCTGGGTGAGATATTTAGTATTATGCTATTAATGTGTATGTGTGTTTATACCAACCTTATGCCTCAAACTTATCTTAATTTCTTTATCACATAGAATGGAGATGCCAGTTGTGGAAGTTAGCAAGCATGGCATATGGCTTTTATCCAAGAATGTAATTTTCTTTATCTCAAAACATGGTACACGTGCATAATAGACCGCTGAAAATGCAAATGAAACTATGCAGTTAAGTTGGTACTGAAAATGTCATGAGCTCTCCCAAAATATTTTGCATCTACGTGTACAATGCTTATGTTTTGCTGCTCATGGATGCAGGTAGATCAATATATTCATAGAATTCTGGTAGAAGAGGATGCCAGCAATTTCAATGAAACTAATGGTGAACTTTTCCATGCTTCTTCAGAAGTCGGTAAGAAACTTTACACTAAGGGCGATTTTGCTGAATCTCAGATTGCTAAACTTGATGCCTATCTTCTAAAGAAGGTAAAGAGGGAGATAATTTGTTAATTGGGTCAGAAAAGAAAAACATGAAATTACCTGACTTATAATCACATTTCAATGTTCCTTCCAAGGTTGGTCTTTTCCCTGATATTATAGAACGTAAAGTTCTGCGCCATTTTGAGGAAGAAGATCTTGTAAGTCTTCTTCTGGTAGCTTCTTGAAATGCTTGTGCTCGCTTTCCCAACTTCCCCTTGTTCTTAACAAAATCTTTGTACACTTACGGAGTGAAGGTTTCAGCAATGATTACTGGAGAATTCTACACCAGGAAGGATTTATTTCCAAGATTTGGACAACCTTTTATGTTCTATGCTGAAATTTTACAGAAGTTTGTAAAAGTCTTGTCCGAGTACTTCCATCTGACCTGAGCCAATTGCACTTTCCTTCTCTTCAAGTGAATGTCTTTAATTGCTTTTTATAGAGTTGGACGTACTTCAGAGGGTAAAGATGCTGCAAGGGTTGCTCTGAAATCACCATGGTGGACTTTGGGTTGTGCTTACCAAGTATGCCAACATTCTCAGTTTGTAATGTTCTTCTAAAAATCTTTATGTCAATTCTACTTCTTTTTCCTCACTTCTCTTGTACGGTGTGGTAACCTTGGTTATAAGGATGTTGCTAGCATTGCTCAGTGGGAGGATGAGCAAATTGAATACATCAAGGAGAAGATAACTGAAGAGGGTAGACAAGAAGACTTGAAGAAAGGAAAGGAAGCAGCCCAGGTGGCTGTTTAATTCTTCTTTTCTTATCAACTGGATGCTGAAATTCACTAATATCTTATATTTACAAAATTATATCTGCTAAACTTATCAGGGTTCAAAGTTACTACTTCCTCTTGTAGATAGCATTGGATGAAGCTGCTTTCTTGTTGGACTTGGCATCTGTTGAAGGGAACTGGGATGATGCTGTGGAACGCATTGCTGAATGTTATATGGAGGCAGGATTTGAAGATATTGCGAGATTTGTTTTATACAGAGATTAATAGGAACTAGGATGAAGAATATAATATACTTGCAACTTCGTTCATTTGTTTCTAAGCATGCCTTTGAAGACAAAAGCAGTTCAGACATCAGTCCCGTTGATGAAATGTAAAAGTTTGTAAGTTTTATATGTACAAGAAAGAACAAAGGTTCTCTTAGTTTTCTTGTTTTACCTGATGTACTGGCTAAACATTTCTTTATTCAGAATAAGAGTTTCCTTCTAGCAATGACAAATTGGAGTAAACTGACCAGCTATTGGTACTTAAATCGCTTGCTATGGCTTTTGCTTTATTCTTACTGAACTAAGCTCATTTTATGGTACTCCTTATGGTCGGTATGTTGAAAAACCATAGATCATATCCATCTAGTGAAGGATGAAAATGAATCAATTTGAAAGGTTAGCTGTTAAATAATCAGGTGATTCAATGATAGTTCGGAGGTAGATCATATCCAAAAATATGCTTCCGGAGACCTTGAATTGAAGATGGAAAGCTCAAGAAAAGAAAGCATGTCATTAGACTTCCTAGTCTCCACCAGAAATTAAGCACTAGATTAATAGTATAGCTATATTTTTGTTGTATGGAACAAGAATATGTTGTTCAGCGCTGCATCAGAATCGTTTGTCATGAAATTCTTCAGTTAATCGTGAAATATTGCTAAGCAAATTGGCACGACAAGAAAATGACTTTGCCCATGCCTCTAGTATAAGGACAGTTCCTGTGTAGCTATTTTATGCTCTTGTGCTGGTGATTGGTGCCTGCAAAGCACGAGATACGTTCATTTATCCATAGAATGAGACTAAGTATCACAAACTCGATCTAACCAGTGTCTAGCAGTTAACACCAAAACCAATTATCAGATATGGTTGGTATTGCTATTGCCAGATGAAATTATAATTACTTTGATAAGGAGTACCCAGAAAACCTATACATATCTTTCTGAACAGAGAAAGAAGCATCACGCCCAAGCTATATCACTCTCTCGAATCAAGTCAGGAAAATCATGCACCAATACATATGATGATCTATCAGAACATGGGAGAGGGGTTTGATCGTCCCATTTGAGCATTTGTTCAGTATCAGCAATGGAATAGTCCATCTTGGCTTTTAGGCCTTTGGCAGTTGGGACTTCTTAACACTTTGTTTTTTCCTTCTCAACAGTAGCCTCCTCAGCATACCAATTCCTCCCTGCTTTTTGGTAGGAACAATAGCCAGAGCCCCAGCTGGACTACTATCAGGTTTACATGCCAACACATTAACAGCATGAGATGGATTTTGTGTATGAGTATCTGCTGTGGGAGATCTCAGAATAATCGCTTTAGCATTGTCTTCAGCCACCATTTGATCACGTAAGGAGAATCGCTTGATAAAGTTTTTGGTATTGATGGCGGTGCTTGTGGCATTAGTGGTCGTGAAAACCCTGTCTAGTAGTGCTACTTCCCTTGGTGAAGCTAGTGCCCTGAGCTGCTTTCCAAGGTTAAGGATGGTTTCTTGGCATTCCGCCAATTTTATAGAGGCTGATGTCATCTCCCAACCCTGTAAATTTCCATGCATTTTGCTATTCAGAATATAATTATATAATTCTGGTAATATTGTACTATTCAAAAGAACTTACATTGTGTGGTTGCGTTCCTTGCTCATCACGGCTTAGAGTTTCAATCTTTGCAACACTGAAATGTTACAGAAACATCAACGAAGTCATTTCTATCAAGTAGTATTCATCATAGATTGCTTAGGAGACAAGAAGATGACAACCATTACCTTTCCACCTGGAGTTGAAGATCAAGACATGTTGCTTCTAGGTCTTCACAACAGTTGTTCTTATCCTCCAATTCTACTTCAAGTGATGACAACTTCTGTAAGACCTCATTCAACTTTGCTTTGGCAACTGTAAGCTGAGTGTCAAGATCTTCATTGATTGACTTTTGATTTTCAAATTGATCCTCAATTAGTCCCTTGGATTCTTTGAGA
This sequence comes from Erythroxylum fimbriatum, assembly GCA_026770325.2. NCBI lineage: Eukaryota > Viridiplantae > Streptophyta > Magnoliopsida > Malpighiales > Erythroxylaceae > Erythroxylum > Erythroxylum fimbriatum. Next base: position 1,195,443 of record JANZLH020000427.1, read on the forward strand.
GTCACAACTTCTGCTTTTAGGTTTTGGAGGCTTCTTTCTGATTCCTCACGTTGCTTATTCAATACCTCAGTTTTATTGGTCGCAGACTGTAGCCTGTCTTCTACATCTCTTTTAGCAGATTCCATGTGTTTTAGATCTTCTTTCAGTCTCTTGTTTTCATCTTGCAGAAAAGACTTTGCACACTCTGTTTGCGATGTGGTATGATCACGTGGAGAAGTTATTAAGCGCAACCAGGATGGCTGCTCTTTGGATAGACAAATTGGTTTTGATTGCACAGGTGCAACTCCAACTTGGTTTTCAGTTTCTGGTGAATTCCAATCAAAGTACTTACTGATCTTATCCCTTGCATTTGAAGCATCTTGCGGGGTTACAACGTTGTTCATGGTCCAGTCTAACGTAAGTAACAACTCCTCGGCAAAATCTTCAAGGCACACTTTTCCATCCAACAGGCCCTTGCAGATGTCAACAAATCGCTGTAGAACAGCATTAAGTTCACAACTTCTCCATTGGAAAACATGGACAAAGTAGTCTGACGCTGGTGCTGCTGGAGTGGAATTAGAATAATCGATGGCTGAAGAGTTTAGTACCAGTTTTTCAACGAGCTGAACAATGCTGCAGATTGACTTACTCAGACTGGATGGACCACATGGCCGACTTGTTTTCATTGCAGTGTTGGCACTATTGGAAGATTGGTTCGATGAACAGTTTGTCAGGGACTTCAAAGGGATATGAGTTTTAAGAGTAGATTCTGTATGATGCCTTGACGTCCGAGTGGCGTCATCTTCCAGGACATTTGCATAATGTACATAACCCAATGCAATTTTAATGTCCTCAAGAAGCTCAATGAGACTTCGTTTTGAACTGCGCTGCTCTTTAAGCATTGCATTTAAAACGTCCTGAATCCAGTCAAAAGGTTTGCCATTAGGAATATCTTTTGAGTGGATTTCCTGATTATCTTTGCCACAGCCAAAATCACTTTGCTCCGCTGGAACTAGTTCCTTAACAGCTGACAAAGGATGGTTATCATCGTCAGGAGGTGCTTCCACAGAAACTACAACTAGTTTCTCCATTTCAGCAAAATCATGCATTAAATTCATGTCCGGAAACTCAATGACTCTGCTTTCAGATGGACTCATAGGTTTCCTATCTCTGAAAATCTCCAATTCCGATATTAGCGCATCAGCCCATGAATTTGAGGAGCTAACCCTATAAGAACTGCACACATCTAGACCTGGTATTGGATACAGTTCCTGGGATACATGATCACCCTGAGTCAACTCCAGAGATCTCTGACCACCAGAAACGTCCAGAAGCTTAGCTTCAACTTGTGATAACCTTGAAGCTGCTCGGGAAAACATGATCCTCGAAGATTGAAGTTCAGCATTTTTTTTGGTTACTATTTCTCTTAGAGTTCTATTTTCTTGTTCCATACCACGTAACCTCTCAATCAGGCAATCTGTTTTCTTGACAGGAGTTTCAGAAAATCTTTCCATGGCCGTTTCCATAAGAATCAAATCTTTTGTAGGATTTGGCTTCCTTCTAAAATTCACTGGATCCCGTCCGTGCATTTCAATTTCACTCTTGATCTTTTCTGTTGCAGCGAGACCTGGCAATCTCTTCTGCATCAAAGCGCGCAGTCTCTGGCATTCTGCTTCCAGTTTTGCCAATTTCTTCACACTCTCCAATTGTTGGCTGTGCGATGCATCAGCAAGCTGACGGGTATATTCAAGCTTCTCATTACGAACCTGAAGCTCCTTCTCTAGCATGTGAAACTCGTACTTCAGAAAAGCATTCTCCTTTTCAGTAGAATCTAATCTAGCCATTAAAGCGTTGAATTCTGCTACTGTTTGAGTTGCACGCCTACGTAGCTCTTCTACCAAGTTCTCTTTTACCAAGAGTGCGTTGCTTAGATTAGTGTTTTCAATAGCTAAATTGGCAAGATTTTTGCTCATCTCCATCAATCTGTCCTCTAGTTTTCTCTGTACCTTCTGAAATTCGCTTGATGCCTTTAAGAGAGCATCTTGCATCTTTGGGTCCTGTTCTTCTTGAAGAGAGGTAACCTGCAGCATGCACTGCTTGAATGCAGTGTCAGAAAAAGTTGATCTTTCATTTGCAGCTATACCCTGTTCGCCCCCTCCCTTGTTAACACTAAGAACTTCCTCTTCTGATTTTCCCTCGCCTATAAGGAAGTAATTAGCCAGAAGGAACATGATCACTCTAAAAGGGAGTAACAAAATGACTTGCATATTAAAAATGTTCGAAGGTCACGAGTGAATTACCTGCAATGGCTTCTTTTGATATTAAATCATGCCTTGTCAGACGATCAGCTTTGGCATGACTATCAAGGAGCACTGAAGCTAACTTCTCATTGAGATTCCTCACATGTCTAGTTGGCCCAACTTCACATCCCCCCGGAAGCATTGATCCCTACAGTATGAAACAAGGATAAAGGATCTCATCATCGACTGCAATTCTTTTCAGAGGAGCTTGTTGGGATGCAAAAGAGAAGCCTCCCTTACCTCTTCATCAATTACTTTCACAGGTATGCCAAATTTGCTCGTTGTGACTATCGTCTTCTCCGAGGGTTTCTTCCTCCAAAGCCATGTCCTATTATCCATACTTCAACTTCTCGCGATACAAAAAAATGAAAGCTGCAAGCGATCAGTGAAGGACTAATCTTGCAGAAGTATAAACGACATTAGCAAAAATTAAACTAGCAGTATATGATTATAGCTTATCTTATACTATCAAATGCCTATTGAACATCAATGTTTTTCATTAAATATTCTTAACTTCAAGGCGCTCAACACCTATCAATCACTCGATGGAACACAACGGCAATAGGGATGAGGTGGGAAGGAATAAACAAAAGCTGGGAATGTCATCTCTTCTGTTAGCTGAAGAATACAACCACCCGGACAGACACAGAGAGTAAGGAACCAAAAAAGTGCAATCATAGCAATTCAACAGTGGAGATGAAAGGAAAGTTAGAACTTTACTAGACTATCCAGGGAAAGAAAGACAAATCAGAAAAAGATAATCAGAAACTGTCACTCGTAGTCAATCAAATATTGACAAATTCCCGACCCTGATATTCAACTTCAAGATGGAGTATTGTCCACATAAGGCCAAATCATTTATGACGAACTACATGGTGAGCATTCATGAGCAACAGTTGAGCCTGATCGCTAGCAGTCAAGATGATTTCAAACTAAGATGCTAAACCATCAAGATAAGAAGGTGCTACTGTAGATGACACAACAAAAAGACCACCAAGAATCAGCCACAACCATAAACTCAGAGAAAAATCAACAAGCATCATGGCCTCATACACAAGAAAATGCAGATAAAACGCACGAAAATCCTAGCTAGAAAGAGAGAATATGTGTATGGGGTGGTGAGTATGTACAGCTCTTACCTGGACACGAAGATCATTAACAACGACGTGGATCCTGCAACCTCAATGATGCCAACAGGTTTAACTTTAACAGAAAGAGAATCGGACACGTACGTAGATACTCTCCTAGAACAAAGGCACCAAGCAAGGGCCTTGATTGACGAAGTGAGGTGGTGACAGTGAAGTGATGATACACAGAAACTGACCAACTTAGCTTTATGTAACAAGAGAAAGGAACTGTTAGGACAGTTTTGCATAGGATGCCACCGACAACTTACCTTAGGCTACTAATTATATGTGCATGAAAGTGACGGAGAGGTCCAGTAACGACCCCAGAAGTAGGAAAAAAGGAGATGGTAAGAGTCATCAACGGAACCAAATATAGACTTATATTAGTGAACAGCACGCACTGAGTGAGGGATATGATTTTGTTTATTTCTTTTGGTAGCCAAAGCTTCACCTTTGAAGCAACGTTTAAATTCTTAGCTTACCACCGCATGCGCTTGGGATTTGTTCTTCGACCTTTTCCTTTTTCTTTAAATTTTGCAAAGAAAAACTTTTACCCTTCCCAATAAAACTTTGCACCAAATAGGTACAGTACACATGGACGGGACGGGACGTGTTAACAAAAAGTTGAAGAAAGGTCAATGCTACTTTTGACCTCAAATATTATTAGGAAGTAGCAACGAAACCACTCGTCCCAAATTCCACAAATGCCCCTACACCTTACTCCTCTCTCTCTTCCTTCCCTTTTCGATTAAATTTTTTTCCCCAATCCCAAACGCTCGCCTCGCATACCTAACCCACCGGGTCAACCCGCCCCAACTCACCCTTCTCCGATGGAGATCGCCTCCGACCACCACGGAGATAACGCCGACGGAATGAATTCGCTGTCTTCGCCTTCTGCTTCTTGTTCTACTGCGTTGTTGAACCGCGATTCGATTGAGGAGGAGGAGAGTAGAGGAGCGAGGTACGACGAAGACGACGATGAGGAGGAGGAGGACGTGTGCAGGATCTGCCGGAATCCGGGGGAAGACGAGAATCCGTTGAGGTATCCATGTGCGTGTAGCGGGAGTATCAAGTTTGTTCATCAAGATTGCCTCCTCCAGTGGCTTACTCACAGCAACGCTCGTCAATGCGAGGTCTCGCTGGTTATATTATTTGAGTTAGGATTTGAAGAGATTCCAATTTGCTCTCTATCTTTTTTTTTTTTTAATTTGCGTTTCTGTTATTATCGTAGCAAATTAAATTGTGGTTTGATGTGATCCTGTCACAAAAAATTTGTGAGGATTTTGCGTTTCTTTTACTTGTACTTTGGCTTATATTTGAGTGCTTGGTAGAGGATGTTTAGTGGAGTTTCATCTAATTTTTTATTCATGAAGACCTATTCAAAACTTGTGCAATTTGCATGTGGCAACAATAAACATGCTCTGGATATGTTCGGCTCACTGAAAATTTAAGTATAAAGATCATAGTTTAGGAATGAATTGTTGTAGGATACAAGTTGTCATGCGTTCCGTTTTTCACTTCACTGTATAAAGCACAATAACAAAACCTATTTGCGCTGGAACTTGCTTGATTTAGTTTTAAATGCTTGACAGGTCTGCAAACATGCGTTTTCTTTCTCACCTGTTTATGCTGAGAATGCCCCTGCAAGGCTTCCTTTTCAGGAGTTTGTAGTTGGGATGGCAATGAAGGCTTGCCATGTTCTGCAATTCTTTTTGCGCCTGAGTTTTGTGCTCTCTGTTTGGCTCCTTATTATACCATTTATAACATTTTGGATATGGCGTCTGGCTTTCATAAGGAGTTTTGGCGAGGCTCATAGGTTATTCTTAAGTCACATCTCTACTACAGTTATCCTCACTGATTGTCTGCATGGGTTCCTACTCTCTGCAAGCATTGTTTTCATTTTTCTTGGTGCAACTTCTCTGAGAGATTACTTTAGACACTTGAGAGAGCTTGGAGGACCGGATGCTGAGAGAGAAGATGAAGGAGACAGAAATGGTGCCCATGCTGCAAGACGATTGCCAGCACAAGGCAATAGGAATTTTGCTGGCGAAGCAAACGCTGATGATGCTATGGGAGCACAAGGAATGGCTGGAGCTGGTCAAATCATCCGAAGGAATGCAGAAAATGTTGCTGCACGGTGGGAGATGCAGGCAGCTCGTCTTGAAGCTCATGTTGAACAGATGTTTGATGGTTTAGATGATGCTGATGGTGCAGAGGATGTGCCCTTTGATGAGCTTGTTGGCATGCAGGGTCCTGTTTTCCATTTGGTCGAAAATGCGTTTACTGTAAGTACAATTTGTTCTTTTGATGTTTTTTGTTGTTGCCTTCTGCTTAACCATAAATATGTCTATTTTTTTGGTGTCTGAAATTGTCATTTCCTGTTTATTTTGCATGTATTTGTGTTACTTATTTTTCATATTTATATGAATATTATATCTTGGTTCTTTTATGTGCTTTTTAAGTGATTGCACATCTATATCAAATTTCATAAAATGTTTTGAGGAAATAAGATGATAGTTTAAACAATTCAGAAATCCATTTTATTCTATTGGGGAGTTCTTATCAATCATGGTTTTCTTGCTTTGCAGGTTCTGGCAAGCAACATGATATTCCTGGGTGTTGTGATCTTTGTACCATTTTCTCTAGGGCGGATTATACTATATTATATATCTTGGCTTTTCTTTTCTGCAAGTGGTCCTGTGCTGTCAACTGTTATGCCACTTACAGATACTGCCCTTTCCTTAGCAAACATCACATTGAAAAATGCCCTAACTGCTGTCACAAATTTAACGTCTGAAGGACAGGATGGACTACTAGGCCAGGTTGTAGACGTTTTAAAAGTAAATTCAAGTGGAATGCACAAAGCCTCAAGCAATATAAGCTCTACGCTTGCTACAGATCTCTTGAATGTAGCTAGTATTGGCACATCGCGACTTTCTGATGTTGCAACTCTTGCTATTGGATATATGTTCATATTCTCTTTAGTCTTCTTCTACCTTGGAATTATTGCTTTGATTCGATACACTAGAGGTGAGCCTTTGACCATGGGAAGGTTTTATGGTATTGCTTCTATAGCAGAGACAGTTCCATCTTTGTTGAGGCAGTTCTTGGCAGCAATGAGGCATTTGATGACAATGATTAAGGTTGCCTTCCTTCTGGTGATTGAACTTGGGGTGTTCCCTTTAATGTGTGGATGGTGGCTGGATGTTTGTACCATCCAGATGTTTGGAAAAACTATGGCGCAAAGAGTTCAGTTCTTCTCAATCTCTCCTTTAGCCAGCTCATTGGTTCATTGGGTTGTTGGAATTGTTTATATGCTACAAATAAGCATCTTTGTCAGCCTACTTCGTGGGGTATTATTCTTAAACTCCTTGGCCATGGTGTTTCATAGAATCTATACATTCTTTGATGCTACTAGTTTGACAATCTCTCTACTGCTTGTAGGTCCTCCGTAATGGAGTTCTGTATTTTCTTCGAGATCCAGCTGATCCTAACTACAATCCATTCCGTGATTTAATTGATGATCCTGTGCACAAGCATGCCCGCAGGGTTCTGCTATCTGTTGCAGTTTATGGAAGCTTAATTGTGATGCTGGTATTCTTACCTGTCAAACTTGCTATGCGAATGGCACCCTTAATTTTCCCATTGGACATCTCGTAAGCTTGGTTTCATTCACTATTTTTTGCCGTCTGGTCTTAATGAGATGATTTATTGGCATAGTGTTTTAACATGCATGGTTACTTTTTCTTTCAGGGTATCTGATCCATTCACAGAAATTCCAGCTGACATGCTTCTTTTCCAAATCTGCATTCCATTTGCCATTGAGCATTTCAAGCTGCGGACCACAATCAAGTCCCTTCTTCGCTACTGGTTTACAGCAGTTGGATGGGGACTTGGTTTAACTGATTTCTTACTTCCTAGACCTGAGGACAATGGTGGCCAGGACATCGCTAATGGGGAGCCAGGAAGGCAGGACAGACCACCAGCTGTACAACATGGTGGACAAGATAGGGACCTAGTAGCACCTGCGACTGGTGATAATCCTAACATAGAATTTCTCACAGCTGGAGGTTCTAATGCTGCAGAGGAGTATGATACTGATGAACAGTCAGACTCGGAGTATGTTTTGAAATAATAAATCCAGTCAGTGTTTTCATTATTTGCAAAGATTGCATGTTATTCCTTTTCCACTTCAGCATTGTTTTAAGGTTTACAGTCAAAATATGATTGCCGCAAATAATGTTAAAATTGTATTTTAGCAGGTACAGCTTTGTTTTTCGCATTGTCCTCTTGTTGATAATAGCTTGGATGACTCTTCTTGTCTTCAACTCTGCCTTGATAGTTGTACCCATATCCCTTGGGCGTGCTCTTTTCAATGGTATTCCTCTTCTTCCAATAACTCATGGCGTTAAGTGCAATGGTAAGACAGTTTATATAATTTTGTAGAGATAGAACACACTTCTTGATTGTGTGAGATTGCTGATTGTCTTTTTCTTTGTTAGATCTATATGCTTTTATTATTGGAAGCTATGTCATTTGGACCACTTTAGCTGGAGCTAGATATTCTATTGAACATATCAGAACGAAGAGGGCAGCAGTTCTGCTTGCCCAAATCTGGAAGTGGTGTGGAATTGTTCTAAAGAGCTCTGCACTGTTGTCAATATGGGTAGAGTCCCTATCTCATTCCATTTGTCAGGTCTCTATTTGATAAAGTGTCCTTTCCACTGAATACCCTTTTAAGTAATTATTTGAACCTTTTTCTTTCCAGATTTTTGTCATTCCAGTATTGATTGGGCTGCTCTTTGAGCTTTTGGTGATTGTGCCAATGCGGGTGCCTGTGGATGAAAGCCCAGTTTTCCTTCTGTATCAGGACTGGGCCTTGGGATTTATCTTTCTTAAGATATGGACTAGACTGGTGAGTTCTCAAACAATATGCATATCTTCCTGCTCTGTGCCCTTGTATGAAACAAAGGTATCTCAAATATAATCACACCTGAAAATTTTGAGCTTCAACCAAACTAGCAGCTATGTTTTCTTAATGCATTTAACAAAATAGAGCTCCCTACAGCAAGAAATGGAACTACAGACTGAATCTTTGATTTGTTTATCTGCGGTCTTTATAACATTCCATAAAGTTTAATGAAAAAGCATTTACCATATTTCTGTATCTAGGCTGTAGTTATGCATGAACTAGCAGGGATCGTTTTCAATGGTATGAAGAATGTTAAGAACTGGAAATGATCAAGAAATACGTTTGTGAATTATTTTGGCTTTGTATTGGATATTGAAAATACTGGTTGATAGAGATTGAGGGTAATAATGAGACTTACAAGAGGTAAAGCTTGATCATTTATGGGAAGTAAAAGACTTTCTTTCTTGATCTTACTGCTTGTGAACAGGCTATGCTGGATCATATGATGCCATTGGTTGATGAAAGTTGGCGAATAAAATTTGAGAGGGTGCGAGAAGATGGTTTCTCAAGGCTGCAAGGCCTTTGGGTACTGCGGGAGATTGTTTTCCCAATTATAGTAAAACTGTTAACAGCGCTGTGTGTGCCCTACGTCTTAGCAAGAGGAGTATTTCCTGTTTTTGGATACCCACTAGTCGTGAATTCTGCTGTATATCGATTCGCATGGCTGGGGTGCCTCTGCTTCAGCATGATATGCTTCTGTGCCAAAAGATTTCATGTCTGGTTCACCAACCTTCACAACTCAATACGCGATGACCGTTATCTCATCGGTCGCAGGCTTCATAACTTCGGAGAAGATGCCGAACAGAAGCAAACTGAGGCTGCAACTTCCTTTGATACACATAATTCAACTGGTTTTATTCGACATGATGGGGAAGCTGATGTTGGGATAAGGTTGAGGCATGCAAACCGTCAGGATGCTTGAATGTTTTAGGAGGGCTTTAACCATTATTGAGGCCCTTGCCAAGTGAAGGATGCCAAGGCATCAACTTATCGGTAGGTTGTACCATTGAAAGGTTTCCATAATCGTGATTCTACTTGTAGTTTTTCGTTATCTTGTGCATACTATATAGGAAGATGGGCAATAAAAAGACTACAGAGTCACCCATACTCGGTTGTTCTTGCCATCTGCACTTAAAAGACCATGACTCATCACTAATGCTGTTAGCTAATTTGCTTTGTTTCTAGCACCCAACCCAACTTAGGGTTGCTACTCCATGTAAATTGATTCTTCATTATGTTTTGGGTATTAATCATCCGAGTCCTTCCCTTTTACGTATACAAACTCCTGAATCATGCAATGCGTAACATTACTGTTGCACATTTCCCTGCATCCTTAAATTTTGATACTAAATTTAGTTGGGCACACATAAAAACTGGTCATTTAATAACTTTTTTTAACATTGTACCCACCACCAACTTGAAACGACGACATTAATCTACATTCACCATAACAAAATCTAAGCATTAAAGTTTCTCCAAACTTAACTTTGAACAAACAATCACAATCAACCAAAAACACGTAGCTACCAAGTGAAATCAAATCTAAAGTATAGAAGCCGCATCCGAAATGGTTAAAAATGCTGTATCTTAAATACTCTGCGCACGCTCAACCCAACCCATCCCAACCTAAGTAACAAGGTTGTCATTCAATGACAAGGATGCCAATTGATCAGCTGTGCTACCAGCCTGCTGCTGCTGAACACTCCTCAGAACCTCCATTGCCTCTGCAACCTTTGCTCTGAGAGCTTCTGGTGACTCCAGTAGGTGCAAAACCTCAGTCTGATCCATCTCCAGAAGCATGCCAGTTACCTTAGCTGCTGCATCAGGTTCCACCTGTTCTACTAGAGGGTAAAGATTCTCACCCAGCATCTACAATTACAACCACGAGTTAAATTTTAGATTTCAATTTAATGAATATGACAAGACTGCAGATGCACACATATTCAAACAGACAAAACATATAAATGGATAAAGTTCTATCAATCTACCTGAAAACTAAAAATATATAACAAAGTTAAAGCCTACCGTTCTCTGTTGATCTGCAGTAGCATTTGCAAGAGCAGAAGCCAAAGCTCCTATCGGAACAGGTTGAGACAATGCTGTGTCACGCATCGGCATACCAGCCATATCATATGGAACAGGCATGCCACCAGCAACACCAGTCATTGGAACATCAGGCAAGCCACGTCCAGGAGGATAGCGATAAACACGTCCTCTTGGAAGCATCTGACATTTGACCAAGTAATTAGGTAACAATATCACGATTATAGAAATAGAATCATAAAAAATTTGAATTGAAGGGATACTCCCAACCTGCTGTTGCATTATTGGGATTGGCTGCTGAGATTGCTGAGCAGCTCCTGCCCGACGGCCACCAGGACGTGGCCCCTGCTGTCCCTGCTGGACCATTGGCACAAAGAAGTTTGGCATAGGAGCCCCACCAGGCCTCATACCAGGTACAAGCTGCTGTTGATACCCGAATCCAGGCTAAAAATGGTTGATTCATTAGGTATTTTGATTACAAGTTTGCACTTATGATGTGGTTAATATGAAGTACTAAAAAGAAAACTACGTGATAAATACATACCGAAGATAAAAATTTGTTCAATAAAGAGTTACCTGGGGAGGAATCATAGCAGGTGGCGCTTGTCCATAGAATATTTGCTGTCCTAACCCTGGACCACCAGGGGGGTAAATTGGCATACGAGGAGCTACTGAAGGTCCCATTGCAACTGGCCGCATTTGAGAAAATTGAGCCTGTATAAGAAGAAAAGATATATAAGCACTAATTAATATAAAAATTGAGTCTGTATAGGAAGAAAGATACATGGAGCACCACTTAATACAAAAAGAGAAAAGGTAACTACATGACATCTTGAGAAAATACGTACAAGAACCTAACAAGCGTGTGTCAACTTGATGTGGAGAAAGAGGGGGACAGAGGATAAGAGGAAGGAAGCAAGTTAAACCTCTCTTGTCTATGGTTTGGAGTACAAGTACCTTGTTGCAAATTATATATATAAAAAAAGGAAATGCCTAAACCTATCAGGATGGAGATACCTGCAACCTGGCTCTTCTATCTTCCTTTCGTTGTGCAGGTGCAACATACAAAGGTTTGCTAACAATCATTTTGCCATTCATCTCCAAAAGCTGTCAAACAATCACAAGCATGTTAACTTAAGGACAAAGAATGCTCTCCATATGCATATGTGAAATCCCATAACCTCAACTTACAGCTCTAGATGCCTCTTCGGGGGTTGAGAATGCAACAAACCCAGAACCTCTACTTATCCCATTAGGGTCACGCATCACCTAATCACCAGAAAAACATGTTTATAAGTCCTATGCAGTAGAATCTCCAAGGCTGATCATGTTAGGTGCTCACTATTCAAAAGATGATGCTAATTACCTTGCAGGATGTGATTGTACCAAAAGGAGAAAACAGCTCCTTAAGCTTATCGTCACCTATGCTATCATCTAGATTTTTAATGTACAAGTTTGCCCCTTGAAATTTGTCAGCTGCCTCCTTCATACTCTGCTCAAATTTGAGTTTTAGTTCAACTTCCCTTTCAGATTTCTTCTGGGCTTTTCCAACATACCACTCTTTATCATCAGATTTCTTTCCATTAAGAGCCTCAACAGCTCTAGCAGCATCATCGGCATTCTCGAAGTTGACAAATCCAAAGCACTTGGATTTTCCATCTACATCCCTCATCACAACAGCACTGGTTATTGTTCCAAATTCACCAAAAGTTTTCTTTAAGTCATCTTCAGTGGTTGCTTCTGAGAGATTCTTTATGAATACATTATTGAATTTTGTCTTGTCAATGGCAGTTTCTCTTTCCTGCTTGCGAAGGAACGGTCCCACATAAACTTGCTTATCATTTAGCAGCATACCATTCAATTTCTCAATGGCTTTCTGAGCTGCTTCTTCAGTTTCAAACTGTACAAATCCATAGCCCTTTGATTGGCCAGAAGAGTCTGTAGCTACTTTGCAAGATAGTATATTCCCAAAAGCCGAAAAAGTATCATGTAATGCTTTGTGGTCAATAGCCTTATCTAGATTCTGTCATATTTGAGAAATATCCAAGTTAGAGACATGAAGGCATGGAAACTTAAAATACATAAATGTAATGCCACTACAAAAGCACCCAATGGCAAAAATGGCTACCTTAATAAATATATTTCCAGCACCACTCTTGCGAAGACTTGGGTCACGATGTGAATACATGATCCTTATGGGCTTCCCATTAAGAGGAGTGAAATTAAGCATATCCAATGCCCTTGCAGCTGTCAACAGATGCAAGAAAGGATAGGAGATACAGAGACAGACATTAGTGAAGAAAGGGGCAACATTACCACAAAAACAAAAACACAATTATGATGCTGAAAATAATTGATGGGGCGCGAGAGCATATACATTGCTCATCCACCAAATTGATCAACCAGCAAATCTTTCAATTTCAATTTCTTATGATCACAACTTAATAATAAATCAATTCTAGGAAAAAAGATTCTAGCTTTGGCAAATCTTTCTAAATTTCAGACATTGGAAATTCACAACCAATTATGATTACATTGATTATGAAGCAAGTAATGAAACTGGTAAAAGATAACCTAAACCTGTCAACCAATCAGCAGCATAATATCCATAGCATTAAATAACCTACTGTTTAACCAGGATAACATGCAACAATTACAATCAGTGGGTTGCCAGTTTCCACATCCATGAAATAATAATTTAACCAAAGGTTGAATTTCAGAAGAAGATTGAGGGTTTCAAGAACAAGGTTTCCCAGTTGACATTAGTTTAGACCTAATGTGCTGAACATGTTTGCAGCCAAAAAATGATTCAAATTGATACCCCCTACATCACTTCCCTCACCCACTGTATAAAATCGTCAAAGAATACAAAATTGTGGAACCAGTATAATCCAAGCTTGAAGCGTTGTCGCTCTTTCACAAAATTGTAACTCCCAGACAACCTCACAGTTTATCACCAAAATTAACAATAAATATCAGTGTTTAAACCATTAAACCCACTAATCAAACAGCATAATCCACTACTTTATGTAATCCACCAAACTAGTTGCTTCTACATTTTTTAATGTCTTATTCCAAATTAACACAACTTCTCCAACAGAATAATGAATACAGGTTTAACAGTTACCCAGAAGCCAAAAAGGTCTAAACTTTAACACAAATTATAACCTTACCATCCTGAGGATTGCTGTAGTTAACGTATCCGTAACCAAGCGATCTACGGGTCGTCAAGTCCCTGCAAACCCTAACGGAGACTACCTGGGCCACCTGGTTAAATACGTCGTACAGCTGCGAATCGTTAACGTTCACGTCCAGATCGCCGACGTAGAGCGACGTCGTAACAAACTGCGGGTTGGCGGCTCCGCCGTTCACGCCCTGAGCCTGAGCCGGTACTTGAACCTGTGCCATAATATTCTTTTCCCCAAAAGCCACGAACTTTTTAAAATTTTTCTATATTATCTTCCCTCTCCTCGTATTATTAACAAAGTTAGGCTCCACCCAGAAATCCTAACACAACCAACAACGGAAACTGATACCCACGGAAAGTGTTCGATGAAAGGTCTAGGATACGTAAAAATTTGAGTGCTTTATCTTCCTTCTCTAATTCTTAATTTTCTTTTTTTTTCTGTTTTCTTATAAGAGAGGAGAGGGAAGGTGGAATAATATAAACTAATTTTGGCCGCCGGTGGCAAAAGGGCGGCGCGTGAGCTAAGTCAGAGACGGAGAGAGAAAGGGGTAGCTAAGGGGCAGAGAGAGACTGCACTCGAAAACAAGGAGGTCTGTAGGGGCGCTTGTGGGAGGATATAGAAGAGAATAATAAAACCCTAGACGATGATGATGATTATGATGCTGGCGAGATTTGTACGCCGTTGGATTTGGGTGCGAGTTAGTGGATCCCAGTGGACCAAGTCAAGAGTAGTTAATCAGAGGTAACTTACATATGAAGTTATACACACGTGATATAAGAGCGCGTGGTTTGGTTCTGTTCTCTTTTTAAGTTAAGATCTTTAACTTTGTATGTCAGTTGTTCTACTAGGACTCAGTACGTAATAAATTTTATTCTAAAAACATTTATACTAAAAAATATATTATTGTCAACAATTATGTCATTTTTGTTATAAAAACGAAACTAAAACTAAAGAGTATTTGCCGAAACTAAAACTGAAGAGTATTTGGGAGAGAAAAATTCTTCTTATCAATTCATTCATTCATTCCTTCATATCCTTTCTCTCTTACATCAAACCTTCTATTTATAGTACATTTCACACACCTAATACACATGTGACCATCTACCCCATATG
>JANZLH020000427.1:1254901-1271636 GCA_026770325.2 Erythroxylum fimbriatum
AAAAATACAACTATATTAATATTAACAACCAAACATGTTTTTGTTTGTATTTGAAAGAAAAACAGAAACAAAAAAACTGAAAACGGAAACCGAAAACTACAACAAAAAAAACAGAAGTAGAACCAAACGGCCCCTTAGTTGTTATTATTTTATTTCTTTTGTTTTTATTATTTATTTAAATTTTGGTTTTTTCTGATGTTGTATTTAAACTAAAAAAGACCTGTTTGGTTTTTTTATTTTTATTCTTTGATTTGATTTTTTCTTATTTTTATAACTTATGATAAATTTTAGTTTTAATTTTCTACTTTCATTTTTTAATTAAAATATGATACTGTTATTAACTAAACAAATGCTATTTAATTATTAAAGTAACTATTAATAATTAAAATAAAATAAAAGATTATTTTATTCTTTTTTAATAATTAAGTTAAGCTGTTAAAGTTAAATTAAAAATTATTTTAAAGATAAAGATAGTTTCATACATACTTGATAATTATTTAATTTAGTATGTACTTAAATTAAAATTAAAAGGACATCTGTTTAAATTTTTAAGATAATTATTTAATAAATATATACGTTTAAAATCTAATATTTAATTTAGATTATGGTTTGGCTTCAATATTATAATATATTATGATAAGTAAATATGAGTTTAAAAATTAAAATTTACAAATTATTACTTGTTAGTAATTATTTATAATAACATAGGGTGAATATTGTTAATATTTATAAATAAATATTATATTAGAGAATAAGATAAAATTAATTACTTAATTATTTTATAAAATTATTTATCATCAATTTCTATTAATAATAATATTATTATTATATTAATATTTCTCATTACCAACTAGGCAGCCAACAAATGGAAAATCCTGATCGCATTATACCCATTCGATCCCTGTGACCAATCCAACGGTCAATCACCGTGTTCGCGACCACATGGTAAAATAAATTCCACGAAGTAGGTTCCTTAGGCGGACTAGAGCAACTGTCACGTAACCTCCGTTTCGGTTTCATCCTCTGTTGGCAGTATTTCCACCCTTTCTCGATCGATGTCTAGTACTGAAAGTCCGAAGTCAGCGTTTACTTGCTTCACTGTTAGTGGTCTGTTTGATTTACGCGTTTTTTGGAGGGCAGCGTATACTTGGGCATTACGTTACTTCTTTCTTTCTTCACCTTTTTGGTCATTTCGCTTTTTCTTGTTTTGAGTTCACCTGTAGTTGATGTTAAGAGAATTTTGAATCACCTTGTGAGGTATGAGAGACTCAAGTACTTTGTTTTCGTTTTGTCATTGTTAGTCTGCCTTTCATTTTTGTCGTTTGGGTGCCAAGAAAGTGGAAGAAACTAGAAGAAAAGAATCGACGTGGAAATTTTTAAAGCGTTTCTTCGTTTCTTGGTGTTCTTCCATGTAAGTTCTCACGAAATCTCAAGGTTTTAGCTGGCTTAGTTCTATGTTTCTCTTGTCTTTCCTTATGAATTATCTTACATGAATTGGTGGCTGAGAATCATGTAGCCAAGAGATGAGTTCATATATATAGAAGGTGCATTAATGTTCTTATTTGCTGTTTATTACTTCAAGCTTATAGGCATTATACTGAATTTACAATTGTCAGATGTTGATTTTGTTTCCATATCTACCGATGATCAGATCAAGGAGCTGTTCAAGTTTCGTGGGATTTGCTTATAGTATTGAGGGATGGCTCCGAACTTGATTTCAGTTGTTTCGAGGTTGGGGGTAACGACGCAACCTGATCAAATCTCTGTTCATTCTATGACATTGTTTGTTGCGCTTCTTTGTGCTTGCATTCTGGTTGGTCATCTTCTCGAGGAGAACCGCTGGGTTAATGAGTCCATTACTGCCCTTGGCATTGTGAGTTTGCTTTAGCTACTTGTGAAATGCTTGCCTTTTGAGTTTTATTTTGGGTCATGTAAGGTTTCAGTAAAACATATTCTGGTTGTTTGGGCATTGAATTCTCACCAATGTTTGTGGTGCTTAAGGTTAGATCGAATGGAAATTGAACTTTCTATAAGTGGCCTGGGGGCCCAAGAATCTATACCTCCCACAAGACTCTGGAAAGTGATACGGACTCATGATTTTTTGGCTGCTTCATTGCAGGGTCTTGTTACTGGGATGATTCTCCTGTTAATCACGAAAGGGAGAAGCTCCCATTTATTTGTATTTAGCGAAGAGCTTTTCTTTATATATCTTCTTCCACCAATCATATTCAATGCAGGGTAAGTTGGATTTATCATCATTATTTCTCTTACTTGTTGACTTTGTTTCGATACCTTTACCTTGTATTACACACTCAAACAATGACTCGCAAGTTTCCAAATATTCATATATCCTTTCAATAATTTTCAGCTAGAAAAAAGATATACTTGTAAGAATTTGCCCTTTACCTTCTATTTTTCGTTCTAATTATTCTTGTAAAGGTTTGTTGCAGCAGGCAAATATTGGATTTTCATAGTGCAAGTTATGAGCAATTACCTTCTCAATTCCTTCGTTGTGGCTTTTGTTCTATTTTATGCTTGGTGGGCTGTGCATATCCTAACGATGTCTGTATAACACACTGCCCTCTGTCTGAAAAGTGAAATTTGCAGATAGAAAGAAGAAATAAACTCTACTTTTCAAACACCCTTCCATATCGCTTTTGCTAGTAAATTCTTAGTATATGGACATTATTGCTGCTCAAGTGCTTCCAATCAGGGGAATTGCCCACATATTAGTTGTGATTATATCTCTCACCACATTGTTTCTGCTTTTAATTTTATCTGTTCACCTGAGGAGTTTGATCATTTGAGGCTTTCCTTTCTCAGTTTTCAGGTTAAAAAGAAACAATTCTTCCGGAATTTTATGACAATTGTGATGTTTGGTGCTGTTGGGACTTTGATATCATTTGCTATCATATCAATAGGTATGCCGCATATATCCTGTTTCTCAGTATTATCACGAATTTGTTGACTGAACCTGTATATATGTTGGATGCATTTTTAATTTCAGATGCCTAATGCTTTTAATTGTTCAGTAACGTGGCTGTTTACAGCTTTTCCATATTTATACACGTACAATCAAGAAGTATTTCAAGGAACTTATCTTGTGTACGTTGGGCCTGAGAAACTTGTTAGGCCATAAACAACTAGAGAAAATTCTAGCAAATTGTCTAATCTTATAGCAACATGCTTGGATAAAGAATTATAGCAAATAGTGTTTGGGTAAACTTGCTATAATTATTTTGAGGCATAAAACGTATAATCTCATTGCTGATTAATTCCAAAGTTTTGTGTGTTCATACTTATTATTTGGAGTTTGATTCTTTGTAAATTTTAATGTATTCTATGGGTATGAAGTTTTTAAGAAAAGTAAGTTATATAAAACAATTTCATGTAAGAAGTGACTTTATGTTTATGCTATCATAAAGTAGGAGGATGGTCTATGTCTCATTGGTGTAACTGTTAGATCATTGGTTCAGGTTCAGCACAATTGTTCAAGAAATTTGATATGGGTGTACTGCAGACGGTGGATTATCTTGGTATCCCTCTCTTCAGAAAATTTGATGTTATTCTCATTTCTAGGTTCTATGGTTTTCACCCATAGTGTTTCTTTAATTTGGAAATATTTTGTTGCAGATTCAGTGGCGATGTCATTTTTCTCCTTATTTTTCCCAATTTAAAGGGTTACATAGATGAAATTTATTACCCTCAAATATAATAGATGAGTTGTTGTTTGGATTTGACACTTACTGTTTACAGAACACAATCAGTTGGTTTAATTCTTGCTTCCCGTTGCTACATCAAAAAGTAGATTATAAATTTTTGATAAAAAAGGAACTGTTTTAGTAAGATTTATAATATGAATATCTTTTTGCTTTGCAGAGATATGAGGTCCCATTCTTAGATTCTATTTTCTATTACCATGACCAAAATAAACTCTTGCTTTAGCATTTCTTCCAAATCAAAGTTCCAATATATAGTTATCATTTCTATTTTTTCTCCCATATTGTACCCTGATTGTTTGATAGAACTTTATCCTTTTTTGGAGATTGAATTTATAGATGTTTTGAAGTGGGAATTTTTACTTGTCCGTTCTTAATGTTGTTGCTTTCGTTTCTTATTATAGCACTTGGAGCAATCTTTTCAGCCACGGATTCTGTTTGCGCCTTGCAGGTATATTTTTGAGCTATTTGCATATGATGTGAAATAGATAAGGTTGGTGTGATTTTTCTTGCTGAGATTTATAAATGATGTGCCAGGTCCTTAACCAGGAAGAGACACCTTTGCTGTACAGTATAGTCTTTGGGGAAGGCGTGGTTAATGATGCTACAGCTGTTGTGCTGTTCAATGCAATACAACGTTTTGACCTCTCTCATTTCACTTCAAGCATAGCCGTGCAGTTGTTGGGGAATTTCGTGTACCTGTTGACAACAAGCACATTACTTGGAGTCGCAGTGAGTTCTCCCTCCTGTCTCAATCTTCCATTGGAATGCTTTCCCACTGTTTTGTTCATTCACAGTTTGGTGATTCTGCCTCCTCGGGGGAAATTCTGCTCCTGGGGATGCGCAATTACAGTTTTTACATTTACTTGGATAAATCCATGTTCCACCAGAAAATGGTTATGTAAGGATTCTGTAACCAGATATGCAAAACCAAGGATTCAATATCTGACATTGTCATTTAGCTTCAGCATCTTTGAGAAATTTTGATTAAATTTTAACTTAAAGTTGAGGTTGGTGGTTGATAGTCACAGTTATCATAAACAACCTCTCTACGAATTGTATACTTCTAGAACTCTCCAGCCTCTGCGTTTCGACAGAACTTCTAGTGAGATGTTGTTGGTGGTTTGAGATGAAGTGCTTATCATCAAGTTATCTTTCTTTATCAACTTTATTCTCATTATGCACAGTAATCTAAGCCTTAGTGGATCTCTCAATACACCTAAGGTGCATGGTATCACTTGCCTTCTTTTTTCCTTAGGTTGGATTATTAAGTGCTTACATGATAAAGAAGCTGTACTTTGGCAGGTATTTAACGGCTTGTAGTGTATTTATTTTTGGATTTCTTTTTCCTTTCCTCCTTCCTCCTTTCCTTTGCTAATTTGAAACTAAACTAGTTTAATTTTGCATAATCTCAGGCACTCTACCGACCGTGAAGTTGCTTTGATGATGCTCATGGCATATCTTTCGTACATGATGGCTGAAGTATGAATTTTTTTGATATGTCATGCATCCTATTATTATTATTTTCTAAATCATGCATCCTATTATTATTATTTTCTAAATCTGTTGCTAATCGTATTCTTGAGCAACCTTTTGTCATTAGATACTCAATCTAAGTGGAATTCTCACGGTTTTCTTCTGCGGTATCGTCATGTCACACTACACCTGGCATAATATAACTGAAAGTTCTCGAGTCACTACCAAGTATGCTAAACCTATATATAAACTCTTTTAAGAAGATCAAGACACTTACCGTTTACATACTTGTCTTCCTCTAGATGGTGGATTATAGATGTCATTTTATTAATTTCACTTTGTTATACGCATTTTATGCAGACATGCATTTGCAACACTGTCATTCATCTCAGAACTTTTCATTTTCCTCTATGTTGGTATGGATGCTATGGACATTGAAAAGTGGACAGTTGTCAGGAAAAGGTAATGCTATATGCCTATGTAATGATGCTTAAAAATATCTTATTGTGTATGAAGTTTTAAGAGCTTAGAAATCACGGTATTTGTCTACATTTCGTGACTCTTTGTTGTCCCTGCGCTACACTCCACAAGTCCTGGGACATCAATTGGTGTGAGTTCACTACTGTTTGGACTAGTTCTGGTTGGCAGAGCAGCTACTGTGTTTCCCTTATCTTTAGTTTCCAATCTGACGAGGAAGTCTCATGATGAAAAAATTGGATTTAAGCAGCAGGTTGGGATATGATTCACCTTATTGTTGGCTCATAATCCTAACAAGTAACGAATGAATTCTTAATCTTTTCCTTCAACAGATCATAATATGGTGGGCTGGACTCATGCGAGGAGCGGTGTCTATGGCACTAGCATATAACAAGGTAAACAGTAGAACATAGGATCATTAGTCCAGGTTCTTTTAAGTTATTCTACATTGTAATTACATTAAAGGAAATGATGTAAAATTACTTTCTACTGTATTTCCATGCAGTTTACAATGGCAGGGCATACTGAACTAAGAGGAAATGCTATCTTGATTACCAGCACCATATCAATCGTTCTCTTCAGCACTGTGGTGAGCAAGGTTTTAATTTTGCATATAACGTGTATTGTATGCAACTTTGGTTGAGCATTCATTGGTGATCTCAGGTTATTGGTATGATGACCAAGCCGCTCATAAGGTGGCTGCTGTCTCAGAAACACCTAAACAGCACAGCCGACCCTGCAGCTCCCAAGACTCTCACTATACCACTTCTTGTAAACGGCCATGACCCAGAATCCGACACCGGCGGTGACAACTACAATGTGCCACGTCCAATGAGTCTGCGCATGCTACTGACAACACCAACTAACGCTGTCCATTACTACTGGCGGAAGTTTGACAACGCCGTAATGCGCCCGGTATTTGGTGGGAGAGGATTCACACCATTCATTCCTGGTTCACCTCGTAAGACTTTCTTCCATTGATTGGTATAAGCGTAGAATGGGTAAGCTGTGTGGATAAGAAAAGAATGAATAGAGTAAACTGTAAACAAGACTTAATTTACTTGCACCAAAAGAAAAAAGAACGGTTCATTTTGGTAGGGCCAACTAGTAGACGACGTCGTGCGTCTTACAATTGCATTTTTGTTTTTGTCCTTCTAATTTATGACACGTGTAAAATGAATCGAGTAATTCTATTCTAAAAATCAACATGTTCAGTGCAAGAAAAATTATCGATACATGTAACTTTTCTCTAGCATTTGTTTTACAAAGAGTCTCGTGAGTTGAGATCTTCTGTCCAGTATTACTCTGTCTTATTCTATCTATTTGCATCTTAACTATTTATTTACGCGAGATTCATATAAATAGACACGGGACTCACATGAATAAATGACTAAGTTTTAATAGACAGGATAAGACAGAATAATATTAGACAGAGAATCTTAACTCGAGTCCTATGGCCTTCTTGTTACGGGGAGGAAATTTTGAGAATGTCTATTTTACCCTTCAATTATATACATCGAAGAACACGCCACTATTCCATACGAGGATATGCTTGGTCTTGTTGTTTTGTTTTAAATTGATTCTAGAATTTGTCCTAGATATTTTACATCAGTGTTAAACCTTCTCTTGAAACTAAACAGCCTCGTTTGACTATGAAAATATTTGTTGAAATCACCGTTAAAACTTAGGAAAGGGTTAAACTTGATCGGCTAAGTTGGCCATTTACCAATTCATTTGAAAACGACATAGAGTATTGGTTATCAAAGAGACTATCAAATTTGGAATATGAAATATCTAAGTAATATACCAGGACAAAGAAAATATGAAAAATTTTATTTTATGATGAATTTAGCGGTTCTTATTTTTAAACGAACAATTATTTTTTCTATAAATTACGGTAATACTTTACCAATCAATATAATTCCCTTGACCAAAGAATGATTTAGCTAATAAATAATAGATTCTAATATAAATAAATATAATAATTTCATCATAATTCAAGTGGAATTGAAAATAAAACTAACTATTTAAAATATTGAAAATTTTCATAGGATTTAGTTTTGCACAAATTATGAATAGTCGCAGTCACTATAAACTTTATGACAAAAACAAAAATAATCACAAACGAAATAACAAATCAACATACGAAATTTGTTAACGCAATTGACACACCTTGTTTACGCCTTCAAGGCTCTCACCCAAATTAATTACTTTCACTTGTGATACAACAATAACTTTAGTAAGGGCATTACAGAGCCAACTCAACCAACTCTTGACAATATCTCTCGTCTTCACAACCCGTAAAAGTAAATCACTATTAATAACACGACCTACTCGTACTAACCTCAACAGAGGATTTTCTTAATATTATTTAATGATAACGATATGAAATAAACAACTCAAGTAATTAAACAAAAATCAACATAAACAAGCACACTTGAAATAAGAAAAACAACTTCCCTAATAATTCCAGCTTCTTTAATAAAAGATCGGAAAGTTGTACATCAATAAATCTGCTGTAATCTTTTGATATTATTACCATAACACCACACCCATGACAATAAAAAACTCAACGATAAACGTAAATGTTTCTTCATCGAAATGTTGAAAGTAACGAGGTTACAAAATTCACTACGCCTGCTAGAATTACAACTACCACTATCGACAGCTACAAAAAACATACCCAATCAATTCAACAAACATCACACCATCGACCGAAGACTTCTGGAATTTTCTCACACCACAACTCACAATCAGCAACTAAAAAATTAACACTCCATGAACAATAAGACAACCACCAAAGATTCACACATACATAAAAAAAACCCAGCTGCAAAAATCAACATATTCAACTTTCTACACAGCCCACTATTATTATCGTGTAAAGATGAAGATTACGCAACTGTCAAAAAGAACACCTTTAACAAAACAATGCAACCCTCAATTATTATTCAGTCATAGAGGAAAAAACGCAGCTGCAGAAAAACATCCATCAACCCAGAACAACAGTTCACAACAGATACGTAATCATTTTTCCAAAAAATCAGCAACACACATAGTAATATCTTCACCCAATTAGCTGTACAATATCAACTATCAAATATCACACAACCTATCGTTTTTTACACCAAAATGACATATTACAACACCAAAACTTGCGTGAAAACTTTTTTAAAAAAAAAAAGAAAATTGATTAAATGAATAAATAAAAGTTACAAACACAAGAGAGTTCCAGGAAAAAGGAAATTGAAACTTCAAGAGAGCCTATCTCGTCATATCAGCAGAAAATAGTATAAGGAAAAAGATGCATTATGAAAAAACTGCTTTCAATTAGGTACTTAGATATGTAGAGAGGAGCGTACTGTTGGGCTGCATCTTTGTTGGAGCTTCTTCGTCAGAATGATCTCTTGAACCTCTGTTAAAATTGAAGATATTAGACCCTCTTTCGTGGCTGATTGATGTTTGAATCGTCGGAGGTTTCGCTTTCTCTATAACCTGTAAATACAAACGCCCAGAATAATGATGTGGATAGGTGATTGCGCATTAAGTCCATTTGTAATCTCCAAGATGGTTGTTCCTGGATTCATTTAATAACAAGAAGTAGTGACACAATGCCGAATTGCCTTGTTGAAAGGACAATAAAAAAAGAGGTGGTTACAAGATTCTCTCTGCATGGAGCACATTGGACAGTTGATATCCATATGGATATAAGGAATTCGGTCCACTGTAGAGAGTTTGTTCTAGATAGCTAACCAGTAGATGAAAGATATTCTCGGCATTAAGAATCTATTCCAGACCTTAGTGGCCCAAGGGATTGCAGGCCGATGTTTGCGCAAGTTATCACAAAGAACACTATTAATGAGCTTCTCAAGAGGAATACCTTTTCAGAAAAAGATGTCAGGTTCATGTGGGGCGGGAGGATAGCTAGGCTGAAATTGCATTAAACTTATGGGAAAATTCCAGCCATTTCCTTCAATGAAGGAGTGCATCCGAGTTCTTGCAGGAAAAGCTGAAGAGGCTCTTGGGAAAGGCATCAGTTGTATTAAAGGACCCTTGTTGGACCAATTATCAAACCATAGGGAGGCTAGGCGGTCATCCTTAATCTGACAAGAGCTTTTATGATGAACAACATCTTGCAATTTCAACAGCTGAATAAGAGAAAAAGAGTGTGTACTTTTCGGTTTGATCGCCCATATGCTATTCCCCTTAAGGAAATATTCATGAAGCCATTTTATCTACAAACTCTTCTTGTCCTCTAAGATCCACCATAGTCTTTTGAGAATGAGGGAATGATTAGCAGCTTTAATGGAGAGAATGTTCAGTCCTCCTTCTTGTTTCGTAAAACAAATATCGGTCCATTTCACCTTTGCAGCACCCGGAGAACCATTTGGATGACTCCACAGAAAAGATCTGAGAATTCTTTTAATATCTTTGATAACACTTTGTGATAAGAATATATGAGAGCTCCAGTACACATGTAGGGAAATTTAGAACGGATTTAATGAGTTGGAGCTTACTCGCATAAGAAAGAGTTTTGTTCACTCGAGATTTTACTCGCATCTGTATCCTGTCCAACAGAGGTCTGCATTCTAGAGAGGTTAGCCTCTTTGTTGACACGAGAAGGCCAAGGTAAACCAGAGGGGGAGTTTGCAATCTCATTCCAGTTGCTTTCGTAATATTGCATTTCATGTGAACTGCACTTTTAGATAGTAGGAAAAGGCTTTTGTGTGGATTAATATGAAGTCCAGAAGTTTGCTTGAAGACATTGAGGGCGTGCATAAAGGAGCGAATGGATTCCACATCAGCCCTGCAAAAAAAAAAAAAAGAAGATCATCTGCAAAGCAAATATTGGTTATACCAATATGTATGGATTTCTGTCACCGTATTGAAATAAGAGATATCATTTAGAGATTATAAAAGAAGATGAAAATCTCAAGATTCATAGGAATTGCTAAATATAGACATTCTTCATTCAGAAATATTATTAAAAGATGTTTTAACATTCTAAAAGCAAGAAATCATCTAGAATTCTCGTCTTAAACAATGTAATTAAGCAGAAGCAAGAAATCATCTATATAAGGTTGAGATCCTAAAGGAGCTCGTCTCTTTAATTTATAAAATTTTATCATATACAATTAGTATGTAAATTTCTTTAATTATATAAATATGAATATATTCTATTTCTAACATAATGAGAATTGATTAATTAAAAAACATAATATAATATATTAAAATAATAAACATAAGTAATAAAAAATGATAAAACTAAATATATTTCTTTTTTAGTTTTTTAATTACATATTTCAAGTAAATAATTTTTCTTTTGAGTTTTTATATTAAAAATAGAAAAGAAAAATACCAATTAAAAATTACAAATTAGAAACAAACGCCCTATATATAAGCTGGCCCACTATGTACATGTTCAGAAGAAAGGACGGCTTGCTCTGCTTCTGCCTTTGGTCACTCTCTTTTGCCGTCCTCATTTGTGATCTTACAAGACACCCAAAATCAACACCATCTGTTGTTTCGATACGATATATCTGACTTTTTCCGGAGATGGGTTGTTTCTTTCTTTGCTTCTGACGAGCTTTTGTCTGCGTTTTCAGACTGTAGTCTACTTCTTCTTCTGCTCCTTCATTTGATACTCTGTTCCTCACTGGTAAGCGTTTTTTTGTGTGTTTCATTAATATTCCTTCTGTTCCTATACCAGTATTCACCGTTCAAGAACGAATTCCAAGCGTTTGGACGTGAAATTCCAAGATTTAGAGGACCTTTTGCGTTACTTTCCATTTTAAATTGAATGTTTGTCACGAATTATTGATATCTTGTGCTTGATATATTTTAGGAGGTGAAATTTCAAGCTTTAGAGGACCCTTTTGCTTGTTTTCTATTTTAACGTGAATGT
The DNA here is from genome assembly GCA_026770325.2 of Erythroxylum fimbriatum. Taxonomy (NCBI): domain Eukaryota; kingdom Viridiplantae; phylum Streptophyta; class Magnoliopsida; order Malpighiales; family Erythroxylaceae; genus Erythroxylum; species Erythroxylum fimbriatum. Next base: position 1,266,479 of record JANZLH020000427.1, read on the forward strand.
TTGTCACGAATTCTTGATGTGTTCTGTGGTTAATATTGTAGGAAGTGAAATTCCAAGCTTTAGAGGACCCTTTGCTTTGTTTTCCATTTTATCTTGAATTTTTTCATGAATTTCCGATATACTGCGAGATTAATGTTGTAGGCTTGCTAGGTACTTAATCTAAAACGTCTAACTTTAATTGCCATCAACTTCTTTCTTCTGTCTATTTGAAGATAATAAATTCATCGCTTAAGAGAGTTTAATGTCTCTGATGTTCTGAGTCATTATGAATTCTGGTGATATTAGGGTTTTAGATTCTGATTTTTTGTGTTTGTTGAATTAAATTGCAGAAGCTTGAAACTGAAGTCTCATTCATTGACTAGATAGATAGAGATGGAGGAAGAGCAAAAAGAAAGAGAAAGAAGTATATTTAGAGAAATAAGACGCTATTACTGCAAATATTATGGTAGTTGCAGATCCAAAACGTCTCTTGTTACCTCTCATATACTTGCGATACACAAGGAAGAAGAAATGGTGTGTGAGAAAAGAGTTGATGAGGAAATTAAATCCAATGATAATACATGCCAAGAGTGTGGTGCTTTCTTCAATAAGCCTGCTTACTTGAAACAACACATGCAAAGTCATTCACTTGAGGTACTTCTATTCTTGCTCGTGTACCAGAAGATGTTGATAGCTGTTCTCAATACTTGAAACTAGAGGAATGAAGGAGTATCATTTGGGTTTAATCATACTTCTTTCATTATTATGTTAATATTAGCATTTTTGGATGTTATTGAATTAGAAACTTTGCAGGAATTCATTCTTTTGTTAATGACACAAAAAATTAGATATTGGCGTGAAGCATTGGATCCCAATATCATAACTCCAAAATGCTCAAGGCTAAAAGCATGGCAAGTCAGATATCCTTCTAAGCTGAAAAAAACATGAAGATTCACATGGCAAGTCATTTGTCCATACAATTCTATCATACTCTTTCCTATTTTAATATTTGTCTTTTTTGCAATGACATTCATTTAGATTGTTGCACAGTCATGTGATGGAATAGTTATTCTTTTAGAAGTAGTAGAATTTGTATTTCTTCTCTGTTCTAGTTTTTTTGTAGGCACTTTTAAGCATATGGAATTCTTGCAACTTCCCTGCTGATTGAACTATTTGCTAAGATTGATTGCTACTAATGCATGACGATATAATAAATCGTATGAAAATAATGATGCTTTTTTTGACGTATGATTTTGAAGGTTTGAGTTCAATTTCAAAGCTTTCATATACAAAGCTTATGCAAATCTATACAACTTCTGTGGAATAACAAAGCATACATGGAATTATTATCCAGTGCCCTGTTTCAAAGATTCAGTTTACAAGAATTACAACAGAGCATTTTTTGTTTATATTCCAAACCTACGAATCAATCAATCAATGTAAAATCAACAACTCACCAACTAAAGAGATGATAATTCTTCATATAGTGCTATACAAAAAAGAGTGGATCATAGGTTGTTACTTTAAACTGAAGACAAGAATAAATATTATTTACTACGGAATAAAAAGCGCTAATAGTTATTTAATTAAATAAATATTTTGTCCTAACTAATAATTTTAGGTTTTAAAAAGTAACTTCTATTAAAATATGATCATCAATTAAAAACATTATTATTACCTATTTTTAATCGAATTTGTGATTAAATATACAGAGAGTTGTTATAAATTTAATGTAAAAATTTTGTGTAAGTTGATACTGTATCAAAACATAAATTTCTAACTATGTAGTAAATTTCATGTTTATCTTTTTCTAATATTATTTAATAATTTAATAGTTGTTTTGTTACCTAAAGAAGTATAATTTTCTTAAATTATTATATATAAATAAATAGTAATTTAATAAAAATGTTTTTATAATATAATAATTTAAATAAAAATATATTACAATTTTATATAATTTTTGAATAATATTCACAAGTTAATTCTATTACTCATTTCAAATTAAGAGATAAAATAATTATGAACAAATTGTGAGCAAATTTATGAGATGTTATGAAAGAAAAAAAATAGTAATGAATATGAATTGATAATGTCTAATTAGGGTTCAATGAAAGAACCTTTCGGGGCAATATCCACACTCAAGGTCGTATGTTTTCGTAAGAGGGTTGGATTCCGGAAGCGGAGTCCAACAGTTGGTATGCGTCTTTGTCTTTGTCTTTGTTTCCACATGAGGGTTTTGGTTTTCCAGGTTATCCATTTCCACAATACCTATACATAGTTTGTTGGACTTCACCTGGGTGCTGTAAACCTTGGTTGTCTCTTCATGTGTGTCGATTTTTCATTTAATTTTCATCAAGTTGTCTCAATTAGTAGACAAAATTAACATTGCTAGAATGTTGGAACAAACTTTCCTAATTAAATAAATGAAAACAAAAGTGTATAATGATGATGATATGGGGATGAAGGCAATTTCATATCAAAAATTAGTGGGGAAGTGGGATATTTTTGTGCGTGAATGATTATCCTAAATCTTCGAAGTCATTTCCTCACTATTTCTTCTTATTTCCAATGTTTCTATTGTTTGTTATAAGTTTAGGTTTAAGATATTCTCTCTTGCTAAAGCTTCTGGTTAGAAATAGTACAATATATTTATACCCATATTCAAAATTAATACATGGATTGATTATAACTACAAAGATAATTAGTGAACTTGACCTTGATTGATAAGCAACTTTGTATTAGATTTGGTGATAGAAGACTTAAAAAAGTTATATGATATATGTTGTATAATTCGGTAATGTATTGATATAGATTGTGACTTATGTTTGGAATAGGCAGTGTATAAAAGTATTGATTATGTATGTAATAGAAACTTTCTTTTCTTATGTGAATAGGTTATAAACTTAACTTCAACCATTTATACTGACTTATTGATGTTCATTAATAATCTTATAAGTGTGTCAGCTATGAAAAAAACATTCAAATAAGAAGTCTTTTATTCTTAAAAATGTCAGATTACTTATTAATCCATGGCATGTGCTATGGGTTTTATTAATCTTCAAAGGTGAGTGGAAAACTTAGAATGTACTTGTGGAGGGGATTTTTAGCTGGCCAAAAACTTAAGTTCCCATAATCTTTGCTTCTTCTATGAATATTTTGTTAATTGCATATAACTTCATATAATTTTTTGCTTCCTTATTTAATTGTACACTCTGCTTCTATATTGATTATATTTATGACATGTTTTTGTTTCGATTGTCTTTTCAAAATAAAATCATTAACTTAAATTCATTGCAAAATGTTAACGTGGCAGATAGTTTTTTATGACAGAAATGAGCTTCGATGGGAAGTATTTGGCATAATTCTCCCTATTGAAGAGCAAATCAATGCACAACAAATCTGCTCACCAAAGTTTAATCACCGTTTGCCTTCAATGGTTGGTCTTTTTCTTAAGGTTTTCAGTATCATTTGAATTCACTCTCTTTCTTTATTATCTATATCTCATTTTTTGTTAAGAAACTATTAGATGAACGTGTGATTGTATGTACTATGTGTTGTGTAAAGTTTCCTCGAATCTTCAAGAGAATGTTGATAAAAATGGAGGTGGTGGTGATACCCAATGGTCTATACAACATTAGGCAAATTGGTAGCTTTGAAACAGTCGTTGATTGTGAAAACTATGTCTGTTCATTATAACGAGGATGAAGCCATTCAATCGGGTATGTATATGTTAGAATTTGGATTACTTATACCGTTTGATTTGGTTATTTTAGTCTTTAGGATTTAATTTTTCAAAGGATTGTGAAGAATTAAAGTGATTGTTCTATGTTGTTTATTCCTTAGGTGAAACACATGGTATGTGCTTTTCTTCTATGTGATTGTTCTATGTTGTTTATTCCTTAGGTGAAACACATGGTATGTGCTTTTCTTCTATCGTTCCATAATACATCTGGAAAATCTTTCAAGATATCCTTTGCTTGTTTAGTTAAAGCCAAGAACTTGTTGGAAAAGACTATCAATAAATCAATTTATGGGGAAGATCTTTGTCTATTTTAATTTATTCTTTCGAATGTGTAAAGAGCCTTTTTAGAAATCCAAGCGTAGGAAACTTCTTTACCTCATCTATCAAGTTTCATGTCACCTGAAATTCAGAAAAATAATTATATCTTTTTCCCTTCGATAGAATAAGCGTGAACTTCGTTTAGAAATTTTCTTTATTTATTATTTTGTCTGTAAGAATTGTTAAAGTTCTAATTAAAATATGATATTACTTACCATATATCATTATTTTTTTAATAGGAATCATATATTATTATGTTAAAAACTTCATGTTAAAACTATTTGAAAATTTTGTGACACAATATAAAATTGTCAAATCATATAATTTGAAAGAGAAAAAATAAAAAGCATAAATCCATGTAATATTAATTAATTTTGAGTTTATACTTTCATAAATTTTTGAAATGATTTGACATTGTTATTAGCTAAATTCATTTTTAGAATTAGAATCATTGACAATAGTATTAAAATTTTCTTTTATGAATATGATGTTTCAGTCACAAAATGATTAATTAAAAGTTACTAAATTCATAATTATAAATAATAGAGTTATTTTGTTATTTAAGCATTTGGCAACGATTTTCACATTTTGCAACAATTAACAAAATTATCACCAAAGGCTTCCCATGTGGTGACGCTACTAATAAATCGTCGCCAAAGGATAAGCCTCCTGCGACGATTCAGGAAAAGCGTCACTAAAGGCTTACCATTGTTGGCAATGATTTCCAAAAGCATCGCCAAAGGTTACTTTTAGCCAAAGGGCTATCTTGTTGTAGTGTGAGTCACACACAAAGAACGAGTTGAAGAGATAAAAGTGTTTTAATCAAGTTGAATTTGATTGAAAAGTTTGAGAAACGTTATAATTAAATATAAGATATTTAATAAATGATGATCAATATAATATATTGGATCTTATTTGAACGTGACTGGTATTGAACTAAAAATAATTATAATTCTAATTAAAGTTTAATTAAAATTAAATTTTTAGTTAAATAACTAAAAAGTTCAAAGTCTATTATAAATAAGTTTAAGCTCCAAAAGAGCTAACATTCCTTGTCTAACCATCTCTTTAATAGTTGCAGAGTTCTCTTAATTCGTTCTGTAGATACTGTTAAAGGAT
>JANZLH020000427.1:1271736-1283823 GCA_026770325.2 Erythroxylum fimbriatum
ATTTCTATTAATTCGTTCTGTAGATAATTTTAAAGTATATATACTTATTTAACTAAAATGGATTAAATGAGTAAATTTTAAAAATGGTTTAACAAAAACGACAAGCAAAAGATTAAGCTTCAAAAGAAGATATGAATCATAATTTTTACTTTATTATGATTTATGCGTTAATCATTTTATATAATATAAATAATTATGACTCTTTTGAGAAATTATATAAAAAAAATTTCGATATTATTCCTCTATATATGAGATCGGATCTCTTTCTAATTTTCCAACACTTTCTTCACAATGTGAAGCAATCATTAGGATTGAAAGAGAGTCATAGCTTGAAGATCATAACTATCAATAAATTGATTGTGCGGAGTTACCAAAGGTTAAACCGGCATTTATCAGTTGGAACAAATATAAAGAATCATTTAAATGCATTTGTTCTCTTATGTTAAAAGGTGGAGTGCTCAAGTCAACGGAGACGAGGGAAATAGTGAGGGGCTTTCCACTTTCGTTAGATAGTAGTGGAATCCACAGGAATCAGGTGGGTTTTAGGTTGACAATAGATAAAAATTAAAAAAAAAAAAGAGAAGAAGATATATCATTATCGAAAACTTAATTAAAACAAAAATTTTGTTAGTTAAAATTGAATTCCATAGATTTTAAACATTTTCAAATATTAGAATTTGATTTATACTATAATGAAAATTTTAAATTTTGAAAGAAACTTTTTACGTAAAAAAACTAGATGTAAAATATATTTGAGGATGAAAATATAAATTTAAACAAATATAACCACGTTTGCATGGATCTATTTTAAAATATAAATTTAAAATACTAAAAACGGAAAAGGTCAATAAAAGGTGACAAGAGCTTCTCAGCAACGAATGATTGTTTATGGCAGATCCAATAGGCCATGAAATTGAAATAGGGGAAGCTCTCATAGAAACACTGCTCGGCCCAATTTGGAGATTGTTGACACGAACGTGTGCACTAGAAATTTGTTAGTCATTCTTTTCTTTAGCTTATTTAACAATCAACAGTGCAAAAGAAAAAAAGTACATTGTGTTGATGGAAATCGAATATGCCTCCACGTTACCAACCAGCACTAGGTTAATTATATTTTTGTCCAGATTGTCGTCATGTAACTTGCTAAAGCAACGTTCAACTCATAAATTAGCGCTTCTTAGACAATGAAATAATTATTGGTGAGGTGAGTTCAAGTTTTAGAGACCATAATAATGAGTACTACAACTAAGACAGAGAGCATTGTAATATGGGAAAAAGCGTGTCTTAATCAGCCGACAAGGTTAATTTGATTTTCGGTAATACGATTAGCTGTCGAAAGTGCTTGTGATTGGCATGTGTTCGAGCCCTGCAAATATTCTTGTCTATCGCTTAATTAAGCATGTAGTTTTAAAATATTTTCTTCTATTTAAAATAAGTGTCGTTTTAGAAGAATGCACATTTATTAAGAAAGTTAATGAAATATTTTAAATATTTTTATTAATTACATATTAAAGTGTCTTGAAAATATAATCTGTGTAATTAAGACGTGAGAGAAATTAAAGGGTAATTTTAAAAGTAAAGTCATAAATATACATAAAAAGTCACAAACGACACTTATTTTGAATAATCAAAATTCCTCTAAAACGGCGTTTATTTTAAATAAGAGGAAGTAATAAATTAAATGGTTAAAATTTGGTTAGAATCTCGAGGCGACGGGGTTAAGTGAAAACTGATCAACTTTTTTCTTTATCTGATATTCTTCTGTATGCAATTATAGTTTTGTAGACTTACGATGATAAACAAAATGAGAACACCACCTAGCGATCTTTGTTTGTGGGTAGACGCAACAAAGATAAGGTTTCTGGTTTCCCAGAGTAAATTATGATCTTAACTAACAAAAGCATGAAAATGAAGTGATAGAAAGTGGAGGCAAATGCCGGACATAAAAGTTGGGAGGAGGAGCTAATTCTCCTTAAAAGTTGAGCTTTACCATTAAATATCAAATCAAATCCCCAGATTTTAAAGTTGAATCTTAGAAAAATGCTCTAAATTGGACAGAAAATCAGGAAACAAAAAAGGGATTTCTTCACCTGCTTTTGATATGATTTTTTTTATTAATTAAAAGTGAAGAAAATCACTTTCCCTTCAGTTCCAACGTCACCTCAAACGGAATCAAGTTCTCCATTTGAACTAATCATTCCTCTAGATAACTATTATTCTACCAACATTGTATTTTTCTTTTTCTTCTCACAAGGTTTACAACTTCAGTTCGTTATTTTGATATAAAGTGAAGACATACAACTACGCAGTTATAGCACACAACTTGTGCATGCTAATGCAATTATTCCAACATTAAAGTGATGTCTTGCTTTTATACCACTTTCATCAACTTTATTGTTCTAGCAAAGCTGCCAACCCTATAAACAAATCTTATGCTCTTCTGTCAACAACCATTTAAGACTCATATTATCATTGTTGGAGAATGATTTTAAAAATGTAGTCTTTGTTTAAAAATAAAATTTGGGAGTATTAAGATAGAGTAGTAAAGATAACGTTTGTTATTTGTTAGAAGATAAAATTTTATCTGTTAAGATAAAGTTGTTATATGTTAGGATTTAAACTTTTAAATCTTTGATTTGTTTGCTTAATCTTCATCGAGATAATAGCTAAGTTTGTTATTTCATTGCTTATATATTTAGGCCTTCAGCATCAATGTAAAGTGCAACTCATCAATAAATTGCCTCTTACATTATCTCTTTTCTTTTCTATTTTTTTTGGTTAAATTCTGGTTCTAAAACTTAACCTGGTATCAGAGCTCTCAAAGATCTTAAGAGACCTATGATTGATTAATGCTTTACAAGCTCAAGAGCAAAGAAAGGCAATGAGAAACCAAGAAAGTGGAAAGATGGTGGAGGGAGACTATTTAACAAAGATTTCTTCATCAAAAAAGAAACTCAATGTGGTCATTGTGAGAAGTTTGGTAATGAAGAGAAAGATTGTTAGCATAAAGGGACGTCTCGATGCTTTAGGTGTAGACAATTTGGACATTTGAAAAAGAATTTCAAGTTCAACAATGGAGAACAAGCAAATATAGTGTAAGTGATTAAAGAAGGCAACCTTTTTTAGTTGGTGAGAAGTGCACCAAGACACATAATAGACAGAAATGTTCTATGGAAATAAATGATGAAAGAAGTACTCATGTTGAAGAATAGAGAGATGTGCTCCAAAGAAATGAATTGTTGAGAGATGTGCTCCAACTATTAAAAGGTGATGAGAAGTACATCATCAAATTCAAAAAGTCTTACAACTTTGAATCAAGAGGGAATGTTGGAGAATGATTCAAAGTTGTTAAAAATGTAGTATTTATTTAAAGATAAAATTTGGGAGTAGTAAGATAGAGTAGTAAAGATAAGATTTGTTATTTGTTAGAAGATAAAATTTGGGAGTAGTAAGATAGAGTAGTAAAGATAAGATCTGTTATTTGTTAGAAGATAAAATTTTATCTGTTAAGATAAAGTTGTTATATGTTAGGATTTAAACTTTTAAATCTTTGATTTATTTGCTTAATCTTTACCGAAATATTAGCTAAGTTTGTTATTTCATTGCTTATATTTAGGCCTTCAGCGTCAATGTAAAGTGCAACTCATCAATAAATTGCCTCGTACGTTATCTCTTTTTTATTCTATTTTTTGGTTAAATTTTGGTTCTTTCAACAATCATATGATTAACCATCCATATTTATGGCAACCCCAATTATGCCAATGTTGTTCCAACATTTTTTCTCATTTTTCTACTCATCCACACAGTACGCAGTATCCAAAAAATTGAAAATGTATGCACACGTTCAAATTATATTTCTTTTAAATTTAGATTAAAAGCAAGCAAATGAACCATGTTAAAATTAACTGAAAAAATTGTTGGAGTTCTTTTGAGATTTCTTCTTCTTATACCTTATAAAAATTGACCAAAAAACTAGTTGAAGTTCTATTTAAAACTACCTGTTTGCAGAGATTGAAATTAAGTTAGATAGGACTAACTATGCACTTTGGTCTTCATCATGGTCATTGAAGATTCACAAATCAAATAATCATTTGAAAATTTTGCTTCTTCTATCTTGTTAGAATTGACTAATAAAACAGTTGAAGTTCTATTTAGAACTACAACTATGACTTTGACAAACAATATAATTGTTGCACAAATTGAGATTAAGTTAGATGGGACTAACTATGTACTTTGGTCTTAGTTGGTGGAGATATACATATTCGGTAAAGACAAGTTAGGACATAGAAATGGTGATTTATCCCTGTCAACACCAATAGTCCCTACTTTTCAAAGATGGTGCATAGATGGTGCTATAGTGAAGGGTTGGTTACTTAATTCCGTGGACGCATACTAATTGAAAATTTTATCATATTCTCTAAGAATTTTTTTTTATCATAGTTGCAACCTATTTTGATTGAAGTAATGCCTCTCAGGTGTATGATCTTTAACACAAAGCATTATGTCTAAAGCAAGTAAGTGGATTCTTAAAAAATTATTACAATTACTTACTAGGATAATAAAGGGAAATTGATTTCTGAAGGCTAAACTTGATGCAATGCCTGTTATATATTCAACACTATAGTAATATCATTTAAGAAGATTAAGTGTATAGTTTTTTTGGATGGTTTACAAGATCATCTAAACAACATTCAAAGAGAGATTATACAAATAAAACTATTCCCCACTATGGTGCAGGCATATGCCCGTATTTGATTAGAGGTAGTATGTCAAGCAGTGATGATAGGAACTATGATTAGAGAATCATTAAGTTGTGTTGGCGTCTAAATGCTTGAAGATCAAAATGCGTGTAGCTAGTTCCTTTTAAAGTGAGAAGTCAAATTTCACTATCAAGTTGAAATTTATATTTGATGGATAGAAATGCCCTCAGTATGGAGGATCTAAACACACTCGAGAGACATGCTTCAAAATTCATGACTATTGAGAATGGTAGCTTGAGTTATAGCCTAAAAAAACAAAAAAAGGAGAGGTTCGTAGCATAGGCAAGGGTGTGCAAATAAATATATGTTAAGCAACTGCCTTAGTAAGTCAAGCTTCAATTACAAGTGACCTGACTCTTTTTTTGAATCTAGCCAATGCCTATAATATCATGACAAGTATAATCATATTTAGTTCCAATATGGACAAATACTATAATTAGTGGATCTTTAGACTCGAGAAACATATAACTAATGATAAAAGAGATTTTTCCCGATGATCTACACCATGAAGAACTAACATTGCAAATGATAATAAGAAAATTTATCCAATAATAAGGGTTGGTACCATGATGTTGTCACCTTAATAAGAGTGCATTGGGCATAATTGCAAAACCATAGTTAATTATTGCGAGTAATGGGCTGGACATACCTTATTTTGGCCATTAAAAAGCTAATTTATTTACAACTTTATTAGTTATTTTCTGAATTCTAATAATAAGCTTGGTTTTCTCAATTAGAGTAGGATTAACTTTTTCTTAATTTCAATATGAGTGTGGTTGTTTTCCTAATTATAGTAAGATTAAGCTTTCTTAATTCTAATAGGAGTGTGATTGTTTTCTTAAATAGAGTGAGATTAAGCTTTGTTATTTCTAAGCCTATATAGGCATTAGAGGATATAATTTTCATTATATTTTAAAATAGAATTTATGCGATTCAACTCAAAGAAATTGAGTATTTCCTCCTCAAATCTTAATTCTTTGTGGTGTACCATTACAGAATTAAGTAGGCTAATCTTTAAACTTGGTGATGTTGACGACTTCATAAAGAAGATGGAAGAGCTAATGGCAAAGCAACATGAAAATGTTACACTATGCTTAGATAATCTTAAAAGGGGGTTTGAGGCACAAAAAGATAACATGAAAAGTATAGTGTGAACTGTTTTACAAGGTCAAGGAAATCTTCATTTGGGTAGGATAAGGTGTGAGCTAAAGTTTGATGAAAGAAGCTCTTATCATGATTGAGAAGCATCTCAAGAAGAACTAAAAGCTCTAATAAGTGTCCAGTGGGATGGGACAAGGCACCAGGGACATGATCCTTTTGTTAAGGGTCTAAGAGCGGATCAAGAAAGTGATCAAAATCGTAGAAGGCGTTCAAGAATCCATCTTGAATTCATGCAATCTCCTTCATGGCTAACCTAAATTAGAATATATGTGGCTAATAAAAGTTCAAAGTTGAGTAAGATTACTATTAAGGCTAAATTTATACATGAAGTGGCTGACTTTAAAGAAGTGTGTGTTGTGGTTTCACAAGAAATTTTAAAGAGTTTAAAGGAAGCTTTTGTTGATCTAATGATGGAGCCTCTTATGCGTGAATTTGCTGATGTATTTTTGGATGATTTACTAACAAGTTTGCGTGCTTTTCAGGAAATTGAGCATCAAATTAACTTAGTTCCGAGAGCACAATTACTAAACAAGTTAGCTTATAGGTGTAATCTTGAGGAATCAAATGAGTTATAGAGGTGAATTGGCAAGTTAATAGAGAGGGGTTATGTGTGTGAATCTATGTCTCCTTGTGTAGTTCTTACTTTGTTAGTTCTAAAAAGGGATGGGATGTGGAAAATGTAAATTGATGGTAAGGATTTGAATAATATAACAATTAAATATCATTTTCATATTATGAGAATTGATGATATGCTTGATGAGTTACATAGTTTAAGGGTGTTCTTTAAAATTGATCTTTGTGTTGATTATCACTAAATTAGAATGCGTGAAGCGGAAGAATGGAAGACGAAATTCAAAACTAAAAATGGGCTCTGTGAGTGGATGATTATGCTATATGGTTTCACTAATACTCCGAGTACTTTTATGTGACTCATGAATGAAGTGTTAAAGTTGTTTTTTTGGCAAGTTTGTAGTAGTCTATCTTGATGACATCTTGATGTATAGTAAGAGAAAGGAAGAGCATGTTAATCATTTGATGTAAGTATTTGAGACTCTTCATAAACATAAAATTTACGAAAAGATCAAGAAGTGGTTTATGGTTAATATTGTCTTCTTGGGATAAGTTGTCTTTAATAAGGGAATTTTAACTGATGAGTTAAAAATTGAAGTCATTAAAAGCCGGTCAGTTCCTACTTATGTCATGGAAGTGCACTCTTTTCATGATCTTATTGGGTTATATCATCAATTTGTAAAAGATTTTAGTATGATTATGGCACCACTTATAGATTGCATGAAGAAAGGGAAATTCAAATGTACTTCCAAGGCTCAAAAGGTTTTTGAAGCTGTTAAAGAGAAGATGCATACAACAACTATTCTTGCACCTCCAAACTTCAATGAACTATTTGAAATAGAGTTAGATGAGTGTAGAAAAGGGATAGGAGCGATTCTTATGCAAAAGGAAATGCTTGTGGCATATTTTAGTGAGAAGCTTAGTGGTTCAAGGAATAATTATTCAACTTATGACAAGAATTTCTATGTTATAGTCCTTGCCTTTAATCAATGGAGTCACTATCTTAGATCGAAGCCTTTTGTGTTACATTCAAATTATGAGGCATTGAGGAATATACATGGATAACAGAAACTAAGTCCAAGATATGCTAAACGGGTCAAGTTTTTTAATTTCCAAGTACAAGGATGAAAAGTTGAATGTAGTAATTGATGCATTGTCATAGAGATTCTTTATACTTGTTATTCTTTACTCAAGGTTAATTGCATTAGAGATTATTAACGAATATTAGGAAAAGGACCTGGACTTTGCTAATTTACATACGACATGTGCTAGAGGAGTGAATGAAACTTTTATGTTGCAAGACGATTTCTTACTTAATAGAAATCAGTTATGCATTACTAAATGCATATTTCAGGAGTTGCTAGTTTGTAAGGCTCATTTAGGAGGTCTTACATGACACTTTGGAATTAATAAAACTCTTGTGATTCATCAGGAACAATTCTATTGATTAAAGATGATGGGTGGCATACAAACTATTATTAGTTGTTATGGTAAGTGTCAGATTACTAAGAGCATATTTTAAAATAGACTCTACATTCCTTTATCGGTTCCTGCTTAGCCATAGGAGGATGCTTCGATCTTCATACACAGTAAGGCAAGGACGTGATCATAGTTGTGGTGGATCGATTCTTGAAGATGGCTTATTTCATTCTAAGTCATAAGATCAATGATGCTTCAAAAATTGTTGATTTGTTCTTCAAAAAGGTTGTGTGCGTAATTACAGTTCCAAGGTCGATTATTTCAAATTAGGATTCTTAGGCACTTTTGGAGAATATTATAGAGGTTGCTTAAAATGAAGTTGATGTTTAGTACTTTGCACCATCCATAAACTGATGGTCAAACAAAATTTACTAATTGTACTTTAGGTGCTATTGTTGAAAATAGCTAAGGATTGGAATATAAAATTGGCTCGTGTTGAGTTTGCTTATAATCGTTCGCCTACCTATGTTATAGGGCATTCTCCATTTCAAGTAGTTTATATCATTAATTTTTACCTCCCTATTGATTCTCCCTTACGACGGTGCCAAAATTTGATATGTGTCATTATGCGTATGCAAATTAAATCCTTATTTTACCTTTGAATTTATTAGTGAATTTAGTATAGAGCAAATAAGAGTCGATCTCACAAGAAAAGTTTTGCAAATAAGAGTCGATCCCACAAGGAAAGTTTGATTTACCAAGTTAGTTTATTAATTATAATACTTTAAAAGAGACAATTACATCATAATAATTTCGTTCATATGAAAGGAATTCGATAACAAAATACAAACATCATCAACACTCATGTGATGCCCTCTTTCACCACATTAGTAAGATACAACATCAAAACTTAACAAGAATAAACTTATAACACGTTATTAGAATCATATAATTGATATTTAAGAGCTAGAAATTATTTTCTTTGCCAAAGTCATAATTATTCAAAGTATATAATACTGGAATTTTTAACGATGAAACCAAGTTATACAAATTTAAAAGTTTCAGCCTAGAAAATTATTTTCGTACTTCTTTTCGTATGTAATATCCAATACATGGTTCTTTTGAGCATAATACAGTTATGCTTTTCTTTTTTAAGTTGAGAAGAGATTAAACATACATGATGAAACACATCTAAAGGAAAATAAAAATTTTTGGAAAACTTCTATAAAATCTGCACACAATGCATGAAATCAACGTCAACTTGATTATTTGAAATTCCAATGAAAGTAATCCAATATATTAACAACAAATTAAGTTTTACAAGTTTAACTTTAATCAACTAGAAAACATGAAGAAATGGACAACCGATTGATTATTAATGCATAAATCCAAATCACAATATAAAGCTAATAATCTTATTTTGTCTACATTAAGTATAACACTTGTAATTTAGCTTTAAAAAAACATTATCTCAACTAATTTAGATTGTCCATATTCATAAAACTAACTTTACTTAGAATATTAACTTTATTAATAACTTGAAATATAAAATAAATCTAAAGCTAAAACAATTATAATTATGGAAACCTATGAATTACGCAAAGGAAATGTACATATAGAAAATGGAGTTTGATGTTTAAAACTAATCTAGGAATCAATAAATAAAACATAAAACTAATTTAATATTCACAAGTGAACAAGCATGTTTCAATTTCAGTTTAGCCATGCAATTTGATATACTTGGATCATTTGAGTTATTTAATAGGTTAAGCGTAGATAATTAATTAACTAGCTCCCACTTGTCTCCCTTCAATTTTTAGAATATAACTAGCTTAATCCTAACTCAAGGCACGTTATGAACTAAGAGATACATCCAACCACCAATAATTTATTTGAAGAACAAATAAATGTCAACTCATACAATGGATTATGCATTAACACTTTAAGAATAACATTCACATAATCAAGGATATCTCCAGTCATATAAAGAACATGAATCAAAAATCAAAGAATCCATATATTGTGTAAGTGTTAAATTAACTTGGTAATAAGTCCATTAATTCAGAAAATTAATAATCCAAATATTCAAAGTGCATCTCTAAACTAAATTTAACAAGTAGAATTAACTAAGCACAGGAAATCATAAACAAAGGGAATAAGGGTTTTAAGAAAACTCATTGGATTATGTTATGATTTCACAGACCTCAGACCATCCCTAAAGGTTTGGAGTTTCTTCCTTCACCAATCACGAACCAGCTCAAAATAAGTGAGAATTGGTTCCCTATCACCCTAATCACTCCTTGGAAAGAGTCTTAGCCTTAATCCCCTTATAAGAGAGTCAAATTGATAGTTGTTGGTTGCATGATATTTTAGCAAGCATTTTAGTATGTTTTTAGTGGTTAATTAATTGATTTATGTATGTTTAGGTTCATAATTGTGTTAGTTGGTTAGATATTTGTGTTTTGAGTGTTATGTGTGTTAGAGCATTCTATTGAGCTTTAATTTTGTATGTTTGATGTATTTGTTGGTGTTTAAGCTCAGATATCAAAGAACAAAGAAGATTCAGAGGCCCAAAGAAAGACCCAGGGCCACAATCATGACAGAACCTTGGTTAAGGGGCCACGATCGTGACAGAGACCAATGCCTGCGCGATAGTAGTCGCATGCCGACTTCTAAACTCAACTTTTTGAGGGATATTTAGGACTTTTGGGCCTGGGCAAAATTTAGTTTTTACCTTAAATAGAAAAGACTATAAAAAAATAAGAGAAAAGACCTAAAAGGAAAGCCTCCATTTTTCCATAATGAGAAAGGTCAAAGGAAGGAGAATAAGAGGAGAGAAGAGAAAGAGGGAAGAAGAAGAAGGGCAATTGTTGCTATTGTCTTCCCGATCCATCCTGACCCCTTCCAAGCGACACTTTCTGTAACACCCACATATCCCTTGGAAGGATATATGAATGCCACACAAAATAGTATAACAAATCAAAGCATACAAAAACTTTCAGTAAATAATTCAGGAAAACATATATTAAATTACATAGTACTTAACACAACTCGCTAAAAAATCCAAACCAAACTTATTATAGTCACAAACTTTCAAACTAATCTACATATACATATTAGATACAAGCCCAAAAGTTAAATAAAAAAATTACATTATATTCAAAACAACACTCAAACTTCATTGGCCATTGCGGTTGACTCGTCCCAATCCTTATAATCTTCACTCTGAACCTACACGGGGCAAATCCACCGTGCTAAGCATATAGCTTAGTGAGTAATAACTAATCTACATTAAGTGATTTCTTTAACAATAAATTAGATATAATGTATTTTAAAACATATTTTATAACTAAAAGAACTGCATAACATAGGAGGTTATAAAACCTTCAGAATCAGAACATAATTCAACTTATGTCAGAATCAAACATTTATCAGAATACAAAACCAGATGACTGCTAAATTCATTTACAGAAGCGAGTAACGGGACTTATACAGAAGAGACCGAAGTCTCGACACCAAAGTGTCACAGAAGAGACCAAAGTCTCAACACCGAAGTGTCACAGAAGAGACCGAAGTCCCGACACCGAAGTGTCCGTAACAAAAGACACTGAAGTGTCACAGAAGCAGCTGCAGACCCTTCTAGGCATGCCTATTTTCCCACAACTAGGACTCAACAGTTTTAAAACAAAACAAGTTATTTCAGACATTACATGTGCAAAGAAATTAGTGAATCATATTCACATGAAAAAGCACTTCCAGTCATATAAACATGCATCAAACGCCTCGGACAATCATTGTCCGGAATTCAGAATACAATCAGCATAAATCACATTCAACAAGCAGAACAAAGTAAGGTAAATAGCACTTTAATATCTCATTCATCAATTAGTACCTCGGACCTTCATGTCCGGAATCAATACACAATTCAGTACATATTCATCAATATCAATTTTAATTCAGTAATAAATAAAACAATTCAAGGTGAGACCATCTTAGGTTACTCATAAAATTTCCCGTCTAAATTACTTACAATTGCTCCCGTTTGCTTATTGCCTTGAATTCACGGCAATATCTGAAAGTGTTCGTTCCTCTATAACACTTAACACATATACAAATCACTATTTTGCATGATTAAGAATTCATTAATGTATATTGAATATATATAATGCATGTTCAT
>JANZLH020000427.1:1290116-1300855 GCA_026770325.2 Erythroxylum fimbriatum
ATGATTATATCTATTCTCATTCCTCACTATATTCATTCCTATTCCTATTCCCATTACCCTCCCCCAACCAAGCGCCCCCTCAATTTTTGAACTCAAAAGTTGGAATCGTCCGTCCTGAACGCCTAATAAGTGCTCAATTCTTCTTATCACATCATGTCAACTTTGTTGCTAAGTGTCGTCCTATTCAATATTCTTTTACATGAAAAACAACATACATATCATAACACAATCAAATTATTACTTAACATTGTCTGTCTCATTAAGTTTCAGAATTCTTAGGATTTAAATTTTTTTTAAAAAAAGTCAGTCTTTTATTCATACTACCCCTAATTCCACGCTTGTAGGCCCAATTCTGTCTTGTGTCGTACCACCCACGAGCCAAAGATGACGTAAGCCCTCAAGTTGGGGCAATGGGCAGTGACTTAGACGGCCGTCTTTCTCACGCGCAAATAAAAAGAAATTTCAATCATTTATTAATACCCACTCTCTCCGAACCTCACGCTAGCAGTTAAGTCCCGGCTTCGGGAAGCTACCCTCTCTCTGTCTACACAAAAACCCAAGCCCAACCTATCGAAGGAAACTATGGCATCAAAAAAATTGCTAAATTAACAAAAAGGAAGAAGCCAAGACTCGTGGTTTTAGAGAGATAAACAAACAGTGAGTTCTCTAGAGACAAAGATGGGGCAGATCGTGAAGAGGAAGAAGAAAGGGAGGCCATCGAAGGCGGATCTAGCTCGCCGCGCGGCACTTCATAGTCCAGCGAATGCGGAGTCTGAACGCCGGCGAAGCCTCCGACGACGAAATGTGAGGTACAACAACTTCATCGACTTCGACGACTACCTCGACGACGAAGAGTTCGAGGAAGAAGACGAAGAAGATGACGTCGGCGAAGTCGACCAGAGAAGAAAAGAGAAGAAGCTGAAACTCGTTCTCAAGCTCAATAGCACTGAGAAAACAGAGGCGCCTGGAGACCACGCTCTAGGAGGCGGCGACGATGCTTCTTCTTCTTCTTCTTCTTCCTCGTCAGAGGATGAGGAGAGTGAGAGGAAGCAGTTGAAGAAGAAGAAAATCAATGATGAGAGCGAGGAAGATGATAATGAAAATGATCACGAACAACATAATAATATTAGAAACCATCAAAAGGTATTAAATTAATTTATGAATTGAAGAAGCGAAAATGTGAAGGGTTTGAGACAGAAGATCACTCAGGAATTTCTAATTGGTCCAGACATCAAAATGAACAACAATTTTCTCTTTCTATATCTATTTATGTATATGCCTGTCTCTCTGTCTGTCTGTGTATGTGTTTGTGTCTGCGAGTGACACTGAGGTTTGGGGGATTTGAAGATAATAACGGTCAGGGTCAACTGTCAAAAACTAAAATTTTCTCTCACAAACAGAATCTGATCACACGCTTTCTCTATTCCCCACCTTTCGCCCTCTCTCTCTCTATATCTACATCATTCACTCTCTTACATACGCGGCTGTCTGCTTTTACGTACCTGTCTCTGTCTGTGTCTTGGACTAGTGCCTTCCTTTTCTCTTCTCTACTCATTGTCGTACTCTTGCTTCGCTACATTTGTTTTCTTTACTTCTGTTTTTGAGGTTTTTTTCGGGTGGTTCCTTGATTTTGACAGGAAAAGGAGAGAAGTGATGGTAAAGGACAGGAATCGCTTCCTGGTTAGTGTTTGATTGCTTTTTCTTTCTTATGGTGGTGGAGTTTAATGTGGGCTATATTGATTTTTTTTTGGTGAATTTACCTAGGGACGCGATCGCATCATTCTAATGGATTGCCATTGCCTGAGAAGAGGATTCTGGAGTTGATTCTTGACAAGCTTCAAAAGTGGGTTTATCGCATTATGTGGGGATGTGGTGTTACTTAGGATTCTTATGCTGCGGGACTTTGCTGATGCTGATTGTTTTAAATTGTGGCAGGAAGGACACATATGGTGTGTATGCAGAACCAGTTGATCTTGAAGAGGTGTGTGAAATGGTTGCTTGAATGGTTTAATGGTTGGCATGTTTTTGGGCGACATTACCTGTGGGAATTGGGGACGGCTAATCTTCTTGTTTTGGCTTTTCTAGCTTCCTGATTATCTTGATGTGATTGATCATCCAATGGACTTTGCCACTGTGAGGAAGAAGCTGGCAAATGGATCATATTCTACCTTGGAACAATTTGAGGTGGGTTCACTATATAGCTCAACTTTGCGTTCTTCATACTTGCTAGTTTTGGCTTGTGATTCAACATTTCTTCTGGGGAATGCTTCTGATGCTCTTTAAGGATCTATTCCATTGTCTACGAGTGCACCCATTTCGCAGCTGTGGACAGGCTTTTAATGGTCAATTTTATTAAAGTGCTAGTTGCAGAGAGTATCTTCCTCTGTCTTGTAGCGTTACAAGGTTTTAGGCCTTTTATCTTGAAAATCGATTGTATCAAGTATCGAGGATTAGGTATTATCATAAGGCTTCAATTTTAAGGAAAGGAAGGTCAATTTAGTGGTCTTTGACTTGTGAAATGCCCTTGCTCTTGTTTGATGACGCTTTTATAATCAATGATCTTAGTCTCTTGAAGCATTTTTGCATCTTTTGAAGCACCTTATGGCGTAATGGGCTGCTGCTTTTGTATGGTTGAAGTTGGAGTGGTGCTGATCTTCAATTCACCACTTCTACATTAATTCAGAAATTTCCCTATATTTTTACTTATAGATATATTGATATCTGTTTATTGTTTTTATTAACGTATACTGTCCTTTTTGTTTTGTTTACTGCAGAGTGATGTGTTTCTAATCTGCTCAAATGCAATGGAATACAATGGCCCGGAGACAATATACCATAAACAGGTAATGCTTGTTGCTTCTTCGATTTCTGGCCTTTCCCAAATGGTTGCAAAATCTTGTTCAACTAATTTTCGTTGGAGAAGGCATGTGCTATCCAAGAGTTGGCGAAAAGGAAGTTTGAAAAGTTAAGAATTGACACAGAACACACAGAGAAAGATATCAAGTCAGAACAGAAAACAAAATCCAACTGCTTGGCCAAGAAGCAAATAAAGAAGCCTGTAACCCGAGCTATGCAGGAGTGCATTGGTTCTGATTTCTCCTCTGGTGCAACTCTTGCCAATGTTGGTGATATCCAGAATGGTTCTGTCCATAACCATACCGGTGGCTTTGAGAGGCCCAACAACACTGATGGGCTTTTAGAGGGCAACTCTTCCTTAATCGATACTATTCTCGACAAAGCAGAAGAACTATCATCAGGTATGATGCTTTGAATTTATGCATGCAATTGTGTGTGATTCTAATTGACTTAGAAGAACACTTGTAGTTTTTTGTGATGTTATGTTCCATGCTAGGAGTTGAGGATTTTAAGTTGTTATTCAACTTTTACAGGAATTGTTTTTCTGAAACATCTGGTTGACTCAGGTGAATAACATCTCTGCCTGAAACAAGTCAACTAAACATAGTTAATAGTAAAGTGTTTCACATCACAATCTTCCTTTGTGCCAATATACTTTTGGCCCAAGAATGTGTAATATTACTAGTGTACTTCAAATATAATTTTAATATGTCTTTGTATCTATAATTATTTTGAATGCTTTATCTTTAGGGAAGGATCTGCTATCCAAACTTGGGAGAAAGTCATCTGGGTTTGATGAAAACCGTCGTACAACTTATAACTCACCCAATCAACCAATGGTTGAATCAGAATCTATATTTTCAACTTTTGAATGTGAAGTTAAGCAGCTGGTTGCTGTATGTATCCACGAAGTTGAATTCTCTCATTTAGTACTTCTCTTTTCTGGTCTTAATCATTGCTTACAAAATTCTCTCCTCACTTTTCAATCAGGTTGGACTTCATGCAGAATATTCCTATGCCAGGAGCTTAGCTCGTTTTGCTGCAACTCTTGGACCTGTTGCGTGGAAAGTTGCCTCACAAAGGATTCAACAAGCACTGCCTCCTGGATGCAAGTTTGGTAGAGGTTGGGTAGGAGAATATGAGCCGCTTCCAACCCCAGTGTTAATGCTTCAAACCTGTGTTCAGAAAGATTCTACTTTGTTTGCAAATAAACAATTTACTGCTGACACACGAAAAGATGATGTACCTCCAAGAACCCTTGAGGAGTGTCCTGCAAGAGGGCCTAGTTTTGAACGGAATCCATCATTCTCTCAACCAATCAATGTAACTGCATCACAGGGAAAAGCATCCTGCTTGACTTCTACTAATATAAGACTGAATTTGCCTTGTGATACCACTCAAAGTCAGCAAAAACTGCCACCTAGGAGTTCCAATGAAATTCAGAATCAGGCTGTGAAGCAAGTTGAACTGAACCTAACCCCTTCAAACTATCAGCGTGATACTAATATGGTTGAGGAAAAACAGCTTCCAAGTAATTCAGCAATGGAAGCTATCAAGCTGAGGAAGTTACAAAGGACAATAGGTCTTCCACAGTCTGTGCCTCCAAAACTGCAGAAGAGAGTTTGGTCTGGGGGGTTGCCTAATGGAAATACTGGCAATTGCTTGAATAATAGGTTGATTAGTTTGTCTTCTGATATTGTTCAAACTCAAATGAGCCAAGGAGAGACAGATATTACTCATGGTCAAGCCCAAGGCCTTACTGACCCTATTGAAGCAATGAGGATCTCAACTGAAAAGGCTCCAAAACAACAGAAACCTTTGAATCAATTCTCAACAGATACTTCACCTGTTGTTCTGCCTACTACATCTGTAAGAAATGATGCTAACAATGCTGCAATTGCTGCTTCCAGGGTGTGGATGTCTCTAGGTGCTGCAGGGCTTAAACCGCAGACTGAAAATTCGATGACACCCAAGAATCAAATATATGCTGAGTCCTTGTATAACCCTACTCGTCAGCTCCATGCTCAGCTTCCAATTCGTCAAGGTCAGTTTCCTCTTCCTGCAGGGATGCAATTTCTCAACGAAAAGCGCTGTTTTCCATTTCAGGCATTCATGAGACCGCCTATTCAGGCAGCAAATGAAGGACAGTTCCAAAATAGGCCCATGATCATGGGGAATGATCTGTCTGGATTCCAGATGCAATCTCCTCAGCAAGGGCTTAGTTCAAATTCGCAACCAAAGAAGAAACAAGAATCACTGCCTCCTGATTTGAACATTGGTTTCCAATGTCCAGGCTCTCCACCAAAACAGTCTTCAGGTATGATGGTTGATTCACAGCAGCCAGACCTGGCATTGCAACTCTGAATATTGGTGGATTGATATCATGACTTGGATAGATGCAAAGCATGCAATATAATCGCAGCTTCAATCAGGGGTTATAGTGTTCATTTCTTACACTCTAGTTAAATGTGAGAATGCTTATAACTTTTCCTGATATGGCATCGAGATCTGGTTTACTGAACTTGTTTTAAGGATATGAATGTTAGTTTCCAAGAGGGAGATTGCTGAGTTACTGCACTGGAGGTTTAGTTTTCAAGAGGGAGATTGCTGAGTTACTGCACTGGAGGTTACTCTGTTTGAAGAAATCGTTTTTGCAGATTTGAGTAAAAGGAATTATACGAGGAGATTGGCGCCAAGATAGTTTAATAAAGCTTAATGTTCACTTCGTTTTCTACTGAAAATTAATCACAGGAATTTAGATTTTTGGAGGATTCCAGCAAAATGACTACTAATCCTAGGACTGTAATATCTGTTGATTTATATTCTGAATAAGAGTAATTATGCATAACGTCCAGTCAATGACTTGTACATTAGACGCATTGGGTTCAGGATTAGTTTCTTAGCTCTAGTTGTCTTCTGATTCCTGGTATTAAGTTGCATTCATAATTCTCCCCTTTAACAGATCTCTTGTTATGTAATATGTGGACCAGCCCTAGAACGTGAAGTTTTATACAGATTATGTCTGGTTCTGTGACGATTTGATTATATTGATAGCAGACGAAATATATAAATTGAAGAACAACATTTGTGATTTGCGGATCTGACTTTCAATCTGAAATTGTGCTCTCTCATGATTGCCATCCGAAAATCAAACTCTTTGTAATTGTATTTAAGCTGTTGTGTTGAGGGGCTTTTACCCATTAAACCTTGAATATGGAGCCGTTAAACATAAGGAATCATACAATTTTCTCTTGGTTTTATTCATCTTTTCATATTTATGAGCAATGGCACAATAATTATAAAATAGGATTTATTTGCATTACTAAGTTTATATACGTCTACCACTTGGATTGCTCTGAGTTGTCAGGAAGCATTTAAATCTTGTTGGGTATTTTCTTCTATTAATGCAAAGTGTTTTTATCACGTATCCAGTTAATTACTTTTAATGTAACTTAATATTTATATTCTTTTTAATACAACTCTCCTTCTCAACGCTTCTCCTTTATTTATATCTTTAATCACTTCTTTTATAAAATACCGAAAATAATCTGATAATGACATAAACTACGCCGAATACAAACATATTTTTGGAGATGAATGAGTGATATCATTGATATAAAAATAGAACTAATGTCAAAAGAACTAAACAATTACTGCGCTTAGGAAATTTTACTATTTTCAATACCTTCACGTCGTCATTGCTGAAAAGAAAGCGGCGTAAAGGATGATGACTGAGATGTGGGATAGTGGCTATTCAAACCATCTGGAGTAAGAGTGCATTTATCTCCCTCAAGTTCTGTTATTCCTTCGCTCCGCATAACTGGACAACAAAAAAATCCTTAGTATGTGGTTCAGCCAGATTCTCTTGAGGTTGGACGTTGCAGCTTGGATCCATGATCTCGGTTGACTTCACCTATAAAGAACTTGCAAAACAGATAAGGCTCACTGGGGATTGATTGCCGGCAGGCCCCTCCGACGCTCAAGTTAGTTTAGGAAGAACGATTTTGTTGTTGTTTGGAGTAGAGGAAGGTAGGGTTGTAGTATCATACCTGTATCAGGGAGAAACAATACCTTATATATGAGATTTCGACTAGGTTTAGGTCTTCACGTGTGCATGAGAAGTTGTCATCTACTAATGGGCCGTGGATGCCTGGGCCAAGTATTGGGCCTTGCTCGGCCGGCCCAACCATAAGCCCCCTACTCCTCGAGTCTGATCCTGGAGAAGGGTCGATGGAGTATTCAGAGATTGTACGGACCCTTCGGTCGGGGGATCATGATAAGTCCGATCGACCAAACACCGCCATTTGGTGCGCGATAGCTCGGTAAGCGATTGACCGATCATGATAAGTCCGATCGACCAGAGTCTATTCAATTCTAAAATTGAAGGAGCCTCTTACAAATTAAAAACACAAACACTATAATGTGAAAATTTAAAAGTTAAGAAGAGAGAAAGAATGACACAGCCGATTTATACTAATTCGGCTTATAACGAAGTCTACATCCACTCCCCAAGTATCCAACTTGAGTATTTCACTATAAAACTTCAAGTAATAAATTTTGATGAGCCTCTTCAAGCTCACAAGTACATGTTTTTCAAGGTTCTTCAACCTTCCGTACTCAGTAGTATTTAACAAGCCTTTACAAGCTCTCAACAAAAATGAATATGGGGTTTGCTCAATGTAAGCTTCAAGAAATAACAATCTCTCTCAATAGAGTTTTTTTTTCTTTATAAGGCACAAAGCGTTTGATAAAGAAATGACTTTTCGAGAATATTGATATTGCTAATGTATTTAAAAAATCTGACTTGTTTACAAATGTAATTATTCTTCCTTAAATAGACATTTTCTTCAACTAATTATTGTTTCACTTATATTCTAAGTTGTCTTTGAATCTAAAGACTCTTTGATATCATCTTTGCCATAATCTTCCGGTATCCATACGCTTTAAAAAATTTGACAATATCTCGAAGAAGATTGTGGAATTATGTGATTAGCAAGATCCTTCTGGATATTTGTGGAATCATTTCTAATAAATTAGGTAAGTTTATTAAGAAGGTTCCCGCAAAAAAGGAATATTTATCATAACTGAATTTTATATCCTTTTAAAATTTATATCGTTGCTTACTCGAATAAAGAGAAAAAAATCAATTTTAAACTTTAAAATATTATATAGTTATCATCAAAATCATTAATAATAAACCTTGAACTAATAGCGGGAATCTTCTCTATCGCCGTCA
Source organism: Erythroxylum fimbriatum (assembly GCA_026770325.2). Taxonomy (NCBI): domain Eukaryota; kingdom Viridiplantae; phylum Streptophyta; class Magnoliopsida; order Malpighiales; family Erythroxylaceae; genus Erythroxylum; species Erythroxylum fimbriatum. Next base: position 1,298,209 of record JANZLH020000427.1, read on the forward strand.
TCTTCTCCGTCGTCTTCATCTTCTCTGTCATCTTCTTTATCATCTTCATCTCCTCCTTCGTGATTGTTATAAGTTTTTGAATGAAATGCTTTTCAAGCTTCTATTTAAGGCAACAAGGAAATTTGTACGAGATATAATGATGTTTCTATCAGTCATCTCTTCCTTTTGGGTATTAAGATTTTACGCAATGCTTATAGCTTTTCACTGGAATTCTATTCGTACAAAATAAAACTTGCGAACCTTTTTTCTATACACAACCAAAGGCATGTTTATTTTAGAAGTTCCTTTAAATAAACAAGTCCATTTTAACTATTTTAACACCAAATTTAGTAAAGTATAGATTTATCATAATATACCCAAATGGAGGAACAATATTATAATTAATAAGTATGTTAAGGACCTAATATGGGCAAATTAAGATTTAAACTCTATTAAAAGACCAAGAATGTATTTGTTCCTTAACATATCCATATGAAGAAGATACATTTACTTCATTTAGACATGTATAGGGATAAAGAATAGTTCTACTAGAGGACCAAAAATATACTTATATTCAATTTAGACAGGTGATCAATATTTTTTAAAGGGATCGTTAAAGTCATTAGCACAAGTTATTCAAGTGATTAGTGTAACCAATACAAAGAAAAAAGAAGACAAATGCTTAACTTTTTTGCTCTATAAACAAGTATTGGAGCTCAACCTTCTAATTGAAGTTCATTATAATCTAAAGAAATTGCTCACAATGTGAAAATGACAATCACTAGATGGTGGTATGATGTATGTTGGCATTTCAATGCTGCTAAATCTTATTATTATTAGTTTACGGTAGATGTTATTGTCTTTTTTGGTCTAGGATTTAGAACTTCTTCAACCAATGACTATAGAGATAATCTTCTAAGCAACATTATTAGTGAAATAAAAAATTATTTGAGTAAAAGAAGAATGAATTAAGCAACTTATGGGTATTCAATCATGTGTGATGGTTGGATAAATAGGAGACATAAGCTCATTATGAATTTTTTTAAGTTTATTCTATTAAGGGGGTGATATTTTTGAAGTCAATTGATACATCAAGCCTTATATAAGATCTTCATACTTCATACATTGTTGGAGATATTTGGTGAAATTATAAATAAAATTGGGCTTAAAAAAGATGTACGGTTGATTACTAACAATGATGTTGCTTGTAAAGAAGCTATTATGAGGTTACAAAGCAAGTATACTTGTTTCTATTAGACTCCTTGTATTGCATATTATATTAATTGTGTAGAAAGTGAGAAAAGTTTCTAAGTTCATATAGAATCGTGCATGTATATTGAATTTGATGAGAAAAGATTTTATAAATCATGATTCACATTTTTCTAATCCTACTATTATAAGATTTGCAAATAATTTCTTATCACTCTAGTGTTTTATTCAAATGAAAAAAGAGTTGAGACAAATATTTACAAGTGATAAATAAATTGCTTCTTAACATATTAGATCTAATACTGGAATGGAAATTTCTAGAATCATATTTTAAGATCATTAATTTTGGTCTCAATGTTAGTTTATGGGCTAAGATAGTGAGCATTTGGTAAGAGTATTCATTTAAATGATAGTGATAAGAAGTCAATGATGAGTTACTTTTATTATGATAAGAAAAGAGCAAAGGAAACAATCAAGGTTAATATAAAAAATATGTCTTCTTTGTACACACCTTATCTTGTAGTCATAAATGAAAAGTAGAAAGAATTACTTGACTCTTTTTTGTTTGTTACTAGTGAATTTTTTACTTTGAGTGTTGTTTTAAACCAAATTTCATAAAGAAAGTTGAAGTTAATAGGGGAATGTTCTTAACTATCACAATAATTGTTTCAAATGGCATGTTGCAAGATCTCTTTAGCTAAAAAATGGAGAAATACAAAGATACACGTGGTAATTTTGGGAGATGTCCATTACAATATGTTAAATTGTCAAACTTAATTCAAGTATATATTTCTTCATTAGTGTTTAGGGTTTAAAAATAATAATCATTTTATCTTATTTATAAGATTACTTTTATTATCTTTTAGTTATTTGGTGGAACTAATTTGGAAGGAATGTGCCAAAATTACAAGGATTTACAATTCAAATTCTTAGCCAATGCATGACAGCAATTAAGTATGAAAGGAATTAGAATATATTTAAGTTCATCCATTAAAAAATGAAATATATTAGGGCTTAAGAACTTAAATGATCTGATATTTTTTAAAACAACTTAAAGATTCAAGAAAGTTATTTATTTATTATTATTATTAATTTAAAAATATTTTCTTATACTTCCATACTAAGTTAATAATCTAATTTTATTTGTTTACTAAGAATCTTAATAAAATAAATAATTTTATTGATCCAATTTGCCTTAATCATATTGATCTCTTAGCATATTTAGCTTCAGATGAGCCAAATTTTATATATGAGTGAACTACAAGATGATCTTTGATATGAAAGTATTTATATGTTAATTGGTACATTGAATTTGAAAGATAGTGATGGTGAGATCCCTCTTAATGATAAAGACTTTATGCCAAATAAAAGTTAGGGCTAACATGATTTAAGTGGATATGTCATAGAATGAAATTTTAGATTTTTTTTTATTTTTCTCTTTACTTTTGGTTTTATTTTT
>JANZLH020000427.1:1319283-1331614 GCA_026770325.2 Erythroxylum fimbriatum
TACCTTTTGATGATCTTTAGCTATTCCTAAAAATTGAGGAATACCTAATCCTAAGATTAGGTATTCTGACATTTTTGGCTAACCAAATAAAAGAATAGGAAAATTTTAGGAATATACTAGGAATAGAATTCCTACTCCTGTGAACCAAACATGCCATTATATTGTTACATAAAGAGCAAGCATGAATCGTTCTTCAAAATGATTCAGTTTGATTTTCCAAAGTCCTTTTCACCATACAACAATCCCAATTTCTTATAGCTTTTAAGTTTTATCCTTTTCTTCCAATTGAATCTTCTAATTATTTTGGAGTACCCTCTTATTACTATAGCAAATTAATTTGCATTGCCTTTAATAAGTTGAAATTAATTGAAAAGGTATCAAGATTAATTCTTAATTATCAATTCTAATACAGCAATATCTCATTTTAAACTATGACCCTACAATTAAGATTGTGATTAAACATCATTTTTGTTTTTTTATAGAGGCGATATGAATATCAATCTGTAATAATAAAAAAAAAGTATTAATAAAAACAGTGGGATTAATCAGATATTCTTAAGAAATTTAATGACTTGCTTGAAATTTTAATTTAAAGAAAATGTCTTTCCAAGGAACCGATAACGGAGAGCGCGTCATAGACGAAGGCTCATAAAGTCATCAAAACTTAGTGGTGTAGATTTCCACGTGGACCGCTTATGGTCAGGCGTCAAGGTCTTCGCTCAATCATCTGCGAGTTTCCTGGTCTTGTCCAAAAATAAATTTAAAATGCCGAATAAAACTTGCATCAAAGAAAAAGAAAATAAATGCTGCATGTGAACAAATAAATTTGGTTTAACCAGAAGACGTAAACTCAGATACAAACTGCCCAGAAAATGACCACAGCGAGCCGAAAATTTAAGAAGTAAATAAAGAAAACTATTAATGGAAAAACCCATTAATGCGTTTAAATTTCTGTAACGAATGTCCCACTCGGTTTAGCAGAACCACATATAAAAAGAAGAGGGTGATTTGTTTATGCAACTAGTGATTTTGTCACGAGATCAGCTATCTGTCGATACACATCTCCTCCTATGTCGCTTTCTGGTATTCAGGGCCAGCTTCTAGAAGTTACTGGTAATAATTGAAGCGTAGATCCTTTTGAGTCTTCGTTGTTGTTCATCCGTTTCGTTTGTTTGAGTGGGTTCTTGTGTTTGTGATCAGTGGTTGGGTGTACTAAGTTAAAGGACACAGAATGGGTTTCAAGGCAGGATCCTTATGTTTGCCTCGAATATGGTAGTAACAAGGTTCGTACACGGACTTGCACAGGTACTTAGCTGAAAGTGCCTATCTTGTTGTTTTGGTTGCATCTGGTGTTTTGTTTATGCTTGTGATGTTTCTGAAAACTCGTTGTTACCCCTCGTGTCTCTGTTATGAAGAGTCTGAGTGTTAAAGTTCTCGGTTGTGGTTTGGTTTGGTTATCGTCGGTTCCTAAATCATATTAAAACTGCTTTATTGTGGTTGGTTTGTTTAGATGGTGGCAGGAACCCTACATTTCAAGAGAAGTTTATATTCACTTTGATTGAAGGGCTGAGAGAGCTAAATATTGTAGTTTGGAACAGCAATACTCTGACTTATGATGATTTCATTGGCAGCGGAAAGTAACTATTCTCTCTCTTAACTTTTTCTTTATGAAGTGATGATTCTTTAGAGTTGGCCCTTTTCATTTCTGATGGTAGTTTAGTTGACCTATTCTTATGGAATTACTGCTTTTAGGATTCCACTGCATAAAGTTTTATCTGAGGGCTTTGACGATTGCACTTGGCCACTTCAAACTAAAACTGGCAGGTAATGCAATGCTTGCTGGCTTTGACTTGGGTGCAATTTCCTTGAATGTCGGTTTTTTTTTAAAGTGTTTCTCTATACATATAATGTAAACATGCAAGCTGGAGCCTAGCATGCAGGCCAATGTGCTTCACTGACCTTATTTACATTTTTCAGTTGAACAGAGGGGGCCATGAGTTATTTTATGAACTTGTAGCTTTATGCTGCTGTGATTGTCTTACTGTGCAGTTCACAAAGATAGAATCGAATCCTATCAACAAGAATTGGAAAAAAAAAAAAACAAAAACAAAAATCAAAACTTAGTGAATACATGGCTTTGGATATGAGACGGGTAGGAAAGGAACTTTTAGGTATTGCTACAACATCATCTCCATGGTCATACGAACGAGATATCTTTCCTGACCATAGGACTAATCGTTCTATTATTTGTGTAATATCCATTATGTGGCAAGTCGATGGGATTGAACGTTCGTTTTTCCTGGTAACATGTTTAGATTAACTTGTTTTCTCCTCAAGAGGGGAGAAGTTACTCTATTCTCTTACCTTGCTTTTGTTCTGTGTCTCCGTGGCAAAGAAATTTTGTGAGGGAGGGGGAAGGATTTGAATTCTTGAGTCGCAAAAAGGAAGGCATGTATTAGATTAGCATGAGTTCCATGGCCTATGTAGTTTACGAGTGCTTTTCCTCATTGCAGAGCTGCTGGAGAAGCGCGACTCATCATGCATTACGCTGATGCCAAGGCAAGTTATTTGGACAGTTCTGAAATTGTAGATATTGTATTATATTTGTTTTATCCAGGAAGAAATTCTGATTCGTAGATGAGTAATAAGTGTGTTTATTGCAGAAAGCTGCAAGACCTTCAGCACCACTTCACACTGGATCTGGCCCCCATGTCTCAGCATACTCAGCGCCACCTCCTCCTCAGGTCTCAGCATACTCGGCACCACCTCCTCCTCAGGTCTCAGCATACTCGGCACTGCCACCAGCATATGGTGCCTCTTATCCACCACCACCGACAGCTTACTCAACTTCATCTCCTCATCCATCATATCCGGCTAATCAAGCATATACACCACCACCTACAGCTTACACAACTTCATCTCCACATCCAACATACCTAGCTAATCAAGTTCATCCACCATCTGCATATCCCCCTGAACCAGTTGCTTATCCTCCACCTCCCTATCCACCACCTTCAGCCTATCCTCCATCACCATATCCACCTCCTCCACAAGGTTCACAGTACTATCCTCCTCGTAAGTTCAAGTTCCCTAGGATACATTTTCTGTTAATTGCTGATATTCATCTCCTTATTAAGGCTCACTCTTACTTTCTTTCATTTAGGCCACTATCCTGGGCATTATCCTCCACCATACTAAGGAGAAATTTCTGCACGTAAAAATCAACTGCTACGTATAGATAGTTAAGAGTGCAGGTTCTTCGTGTTTGTAAGTTTAGTATGTAGTGCGAATTATGGGCATTTCCAAGTTTTTCATGAACTTTCAGTTTTCATATTGCCCTTGTCTAAATCTAACTCTTATTTGACTCTGTGTTTAGAATATTAGATCTTTTCCACTAAATAAAACTCGTATGAAGATTTTCTAGGCTTTCTGGAACTTGTCATTGGATATTTTTCTTTTATCATCCATGAAATCTTCTCAGAGGGGCCAACTATTTTATCATTGGTCTTTTATGAAAACAAGGAATACGTTACCAATTTTCCAATTCGGAACACTGCTCAGTAGCAGCCGGAAATCGGCATCATTAACGCCAAAAGCATCTGAAATGGGACAAGCTCATAGACGCTATGCCTTTTAGATACGAAGGGCCGAAAGTCTTGACACCGGGGGAGGATCTTAAACTTAAATGGGCTAAATATATCTGCTTATTTTTATCATTTTAAACCATACTTGCTCTGTAGTATCTGCTTGTCTGCTGTTGTATACTTTTCACAGAAGTTATTGCCTTTCAACTTTGAATTCAGTTTGTTGAATTACTTTCTCTGTGAACTTGCAGCAATCATCTACGGTATGGATTAGTCATTCCTTTTATTCTTTCAACCAGCGGAGAAGTTGTAAATTATTTCGTTAATAAGAAAGATACAAATTGAATCATGAAGCAGTGAGCTGACTAACCATTTTGCAGATTAGAGACGTTTGGCTGATAACAACTCAATGAATGCAGAATGACTAACATGGCAACATTTTCAGTCAGTGTAGACACCTTTGATCAGAATCATTCAACCAAGTACAGTGGCTTCTTTATATGGTCTCTAGATAGCAATTCATTCAAGTCACAAGAATAAAATCAAGAGCCGATTTGTTCTGTCACCGGAGCTATACTACTTAAGCTTCTATCATCCAAGTTCAAGGTTCCACCATTAGAGGCCTACAATGGCACTATGATTACACTGTATGATTCACGAATGATGGATAAGATATCAGGCACAATAAAGTGTGAAGTCAAGTTCAACAAAAGACATAGTACCAAACACTTCAAATAGGTTCAATAGCTACTTTTATGCAACTAAAGAATCAATTTGGGAGTCACTCCACCAATAAATGACGTAAACATCATAACTTCTTAACTTTTTTGAGATAAGTAAAGAGAAACCTTGGAGATCATAACCAAATGGTTTTAGCCTGAAAGTTACACAAATACCCCATCTCAATACCTCTATTATAGTTATTGCTTTCGAGGAAGTGTTGAAATGACGCCAACCCTTACATAAATCTTTGCAAATGGATATAGCTTTTAGAAAATATAAGAAAAGACTAAAAGGTACATCAATTTAAAGGAAGATGAATTATCTGTAGATCATTTGAACATGTCCCAAATAATAGATAACACCCTAGGCTCGGAGAGCAATATACTGCACACTAAGAAAAACATACTAATAGGATTGTAGGAGGAAGCATGTTCGCATATTGCTCAAAAAAGGAAACTAGGCTTGGAGGCTAAGGAGAAGTCAAACTACCTAAACACGTTAACGAATCACATTCTAAACTTCATCAGAGAACAAATCTAGCAAAACCCTCTCCGGCCTAAGCTACTAAGGAAGCAATCAATAAAAAACTACTGCAGATCCCACTGAGACTATTTCCATGACACTGAAAACTGTAGGAACCTTAGACAAACCGTCAGTGAGCTCTTAAAATGGGGCAATTAGAGAAATTACTTGAAGAAAGGAAGATGCCTATTTACTTAAACATCAATCATGAGGCCAGAACTAGACAGTATTACGGCATAGGTCTAGGACACCATATCAAAGGAGAAAAGATGAAAAACCCACCAGAGTTATTAATATGATTGTAACTAAAAAGGTTTGCACAATGTAACCAGGTGAACTTCATGGTAGATATAAAAATCAAAAGACATCATATAAGAAGATAATCATATTTAAGGAAAAGAAAGTATTAAGCCAAAGCAACCCTTATGAAGGAATGATAGTCATCAAAGCAAGGGATCAATTCAAATGTGCTCATTTTTTTGTGCCACCCGGTGCCCCTCTCTATCCATTTATCCATTAAATGTCACCCTTTGCCCTCAAAGCAGACATTGCAAATTTTAAAGTAAACTTAATCCTAATGAATAGTGATAGTTTTATTGACTTTTTATATATTTTTTATTTTACAAAACCTTTAAGGAAATGGGACTAAGGTCATGAAAACTTCACACGACATCTTTTCCTCTAATGGTTTTAGAGCATATCAGGTCTCTTTGAAGGAAAATAACAGATCTACCTGTAATAATTAGAGAGTATCCTAAGAAAACCACCAAAATGACCAAGTTTTGATAGACCTTTGTTTTATAAAACAAGGGCTATCTTGTCACCATATCAACTGCTAATGAAATTTCTAATAGAGAGAGGCACGGGCAAAGTGTCAAAGTGATCACAAAATGTTAAGACAATGTTTACGTGACTTCTTTGTAAAAGAAGAATTCATTAAAATAGATTAATATTAAAGAAATGAATCCCAGGTCATGGAGAATAATAGCAAGGATTGTTAAGTTACTCATTCCACATTGGTGAAATGAGAAAGTGAACTGAGGAGTGAAGCCTATAAAAGAAGGCTCACTCCTCCTCATTCAATACACCAAAACAAACAATCCTCTTCTATGAATAAATTAGAGGATTAAGTTTGTAATCCCTAAACTTAATCCTCTAATTTTATGTTATAGTGAAATTCTTCTCTCTCCGTGATTTTTACCCTATTGGGGTTTTTCACGTAAACCTCTTGTGTTTTTTAATTTCATCCTTATTTCTTATATATATTTTCCAACAAGGATGAGGTAGTCAAAGACATTCAGCCAAATCAAATTGGGGATACAAAACATAATATAGTATTACGAATTTGAACATTATCAGATGATGTGAGTTAGACTTAAGAATATTGGGGACAAATATATCATAGACTTGTTAATTCAATATTTTATGGGCAGATCAAATGAAATATAAAGGTTTATATGGACGATAGTGATTGTTAAGACAAAACAATGAGGGGATCACTCGGCAGATCTATGAAAATGCTTCAACATATTGAAGAAATATTGCATGAAGCTAAACCTTAAGAAGTGTGTATTTGGATCTTCCAGTAAAAAGCTCTTGAGCTGTATATTGAGCTAGAAGGTTATCCCCATTATTAATCTCAAGACACCATAAACCCTAAAGGAGGCCCAAACCTTATTAGGTAAACTAACAAATTTGTCTTATTTTCTTTCCAATTTTGTTCAAAGATATCTCTTGTTCTTCAAAAATACTTGAACAGAGTAAAAGAATTGAATAAAGCAATAAGTTTGAACAAGTGTTTGCAGATTTGAAGAGCTATTTGTAAAACTTGCCTCTCATTTTGATCCTTTTCCCATTGGTGAAATTCTATGCGCATACATCTTGGTCTCATTAAAACAATCAATTTTCTACTAGTTTGGAATGAAGAAAATCAAAGGCATATCTATTATGTAAGAAAAATTCCTCCAAGGAACAAAAATTGCATACATTAGAATGAAGAATTCAATTCTGACTATTATCATGTTGGCTAAAAAAGTATGGTCATAATCCCAGGCTTATCCTACTGTTATTGTGACGAATTTTATATAAGCAACAAACATCAGGAAGGATGGTGAAACAATTTGTAGAGCTTAGTGAATTCGAGGCTAAATCCACTCCTTGAACATTTGCCAAATCCTAGCTATTAGCAAACCTTATAGATGAGTGCATCATCTTTGCTAGTAGATCATATTCAATTGAACCTTCTTCTGAAGTTTGACTTGTTTAGACAATGAATGTTAATAGTGCATCATGTGAAGATGGAAGGAGAGCTGACATTACTATTCAAGGTCTATCAGAAGTTTATATTAAATACTACCAAAAACATGAGTTTAAAGCCTCCAAGAATTAAGTAAAGTATGAGTCATTCAAGTTATTGCAAAAAAGATATCACCACCAACTTGTGACTGAATATTCCTATATATATATCATCTATATTACCATTTACACTGTGAAATATGAACATTTTATGCCCATTTTTGTCTATAATCAGACAACATAAACTTTTATTTACTGCAATCAATTACTTTACAAAGTAGGCTGAAGAAGAGTCTTATCCCAATATATTAGGAAAGACGGTTGAACAATTTTTGATTAGCAATACCATATTTATATATGGTGTTCCTATATCTATAGTAATAGACAATGTTCTGCAGTTCGTTTATTTTAACCTTAAAAAATTTTGTGTGGGCTAAGGCATCAAATTAAAATTTTCATTTATCATACACTTATAGGCTAAAAATCTCGTGAGAGTTACCAATAGGACGATCTTGCAGTGTAAAAATTAAAGATTAATCAGGCTAAAGGCATATGGGCAAATAAATTACAGAGCATTCTTTGGAGTTATTGAACTACCCTAAAGAGAACAATAGGGGAACCTCTGTTCAACTTGAAATACGGAGCATAAGAAATAATCTTAATCGAGTTGATGCTATCGCAAATAATAACAGTCGTAATGTCGGTGAAGCAATGTCACTAGCTGACTTGATTTAATTAAAGAAAGAAGAGAACAAGTAGAATTAAGGAAATTTACATACTAATAACAAATAAAAATTTTCAACAAAGAAGTGTTATTTCTGAAAGGGGATAAATTGTGCATCTTCACTTTTACTCCTATTTAAAACTAATTAATGAATTTATTACTATAATAAATGAATATTTACAAATTCATATAAAACAATTGGAAAACAAATACATTAATAATAAAAGAGTAAGAAAAGGAAGATTTTTAGTAGTTGAACCCCAATAACTCCACTCCCTAAGCTTCACTTGAGAGGTTATTATCTTCTTCCTTCAATGTGTGAAGAGCAACCGTCCATTCAAAATCTTCATCACCATAAGTGAATATATATCTTTACAATCAGCTTACTTTGTCGTGTGCACAGAGTAATGAATGAGTTACCAAATTTAGAATGGTGTATATAATATTATGGTTTTTAGAAATGAAAAGAAGATTTAAAGCTTTAAATAAGAAAAAAAAACATTTCCAAAGAAGTTATATCCTTCAACTTGATCCTTGTGTTATGAATAGAAGTGTATGAACAATTGTATAAGATATGTCAATCATTATTTGACGATTATGTAAATCATACTCTTCAACTTGATCCTAGTGTTTGAAACTTTGAATTGAAATTGTTCGAAATTGTTGGAAATAGAAATTGTTTATGTATGTTTTGTGATTGTTAGAAATAAAAATTGTTTATGTATGTTTTGTGTAATTATATATGTTGAATAATTGAATTGTTAGCTTTTGACTTAAAGTGAATTATAGCCGATGAAATTGAATTTGTATACTGTAATCATACAAAATGAGTTATATTATATAATATGGACATGCATATTGTGTAATGAAATTATGTATTATTTATTTTGATATATACATTCATTTATTTTTATAGATAACTGGAAAGAAGTTCAAGTACTCCTGATCAAACCTCTCTAGAAAGATACAATGATCCAGCTTGGGCTAATACTGATTCGTTCCCGGTGTGAGGAACCATACTATTTGCTTGTTTTGTAACAAACATTTGAAAGGTAAAGGAATCACCCAATTAAAGAAACATTTAGCCGGGGTTAAAAGAGATATGGAACCCTGTAAAAAAGTAAGTCATGATGTGAAGTGGCAAATGAAAATATTGCTTGAAGAATATCAACATGAGAAAGAAAAAAGGGAAAGGTTGAATTTTGAAATTAGTAGTGAACGTTCGTTTTCTAGTTTCCGTGGAGATTGTGAAAATGTTGAAGGTGATAGTGGTGGTGGTGGTAGTAGTATTGGTAGTGTTCCATCGCAGACCCAAGAAAAAGTACCTGGATCTGATGTGAGAAAGAGAAGAAGGCAGGTGACTAGTTTTTTTGCACTACAAACAACTCCTGGAGCCCAACCTTCAATTCGTAGTGTAACGCAATCAAGAGATGAGACTCACAATGTTGATATGACAACAACTAGATAGTGGTATGATATAGGTTTATTATTCAATGCTTCTCTTTCTTATTATTATCAACCTATAATGGATGCAATAGCCTCTTATAATATGGGATACAAAGGTCCTTCGATTGAGGACTTAAGAGGTAAACTTTTGAGTTGTTCTATTTCTGAAATTAGAAGTTATTTGGCAAAAAGAAAAGTGAATTGAGCTACTTATGGATGTTTAATCATGTGTGATGGTTGGACAAATATGAGACAAGAGCCTATTATTAAATTTTTGGCTTATTCTACAAATAACTCTATGTTTTTTAAATCTATGTATGCATCTGGCCTTATTAGGAATAATGAGACTTTGTTTGGGATATTTGATGAAGTTATGAATGAAGTAAGGCCAAAAAACATTATTCAGTTTATTACTGACAATGATTCCACTTATAAAGCGGCAGGAAAAAGATTACATAATAAGTATAATTCTTTTTTGAACTTCTTGTGTTGTATATTGCATTGACCTAATGCAGGAGAATATAGGAATCCTAGGTATTTTTCTATTATTGATGAGACTGTGCAGAAAGCTAAAAAGGATACCAAGTTCATCTATAATCATGCATGGGTATTGAATTTAATGAGAAAGGAACTTACGAATTGTAGGAATTTATGTTGTCCTGTTGTGACAAGATTTGTAACAAATTTCTTATCACTTCAGTCTTTTGTTATGATGAAGAAAGAGTTAAGACAAATGTTTACAAGTGATAAGGGGAATGCATCTCATCATGTTAGGTCTAATGTTAGTGTGGATGTTTATAAAATTATACTGGAAGATAGAGAATTTTAGTCTTAATGCCAATTTGTTATCTGAGTTTGTGAGCCTTTGGTAAGGGTGCTTCGCTTGGCTGATAGTGAAGAAAAGTTGACAATAGGTTTTTTTATGCCATGAAAAAAGCGACAGAAGCAATCAAGACCAATCTGAAACATAGGCATTTTTAGTACACACCATATCTTTCAATCATTAATGAGAGAAGGGAAAGATAACTTTCTTCTCTTTTGTTTACAGTTGAGGCATTTTTGAATCCTAGTGTCTATTTTAAACTGGATTTTACTAAGCAAGCTGAAGTTAATAGAGGAATTCTTTTAACTATTATAATAATTATTGGCATTGACGCGATGCAAGATCTCTTAAGCTCACAAATGGAGCTTTATAAGTTGTTTTATGGAGATTTTGGAATGTCAATTGCTATTCGACAAAGAGGAGAACTTTCTCTAGGCATTAGTTGTTTCCTTTTTATTTTTTGAAAATTAATTATCACTTTATTTTATTTATAACGCTGCTTTTTTATCTTACGACTTAAAGTTTTTTGGTGGGATCAATTCGAAAATGATGTTCTAGAATCGAAATGGTTTGCAATAAAAATTTTAATTCAATGTGTGAATGCAACAGACTATGAACAAAACTGAAGTACATTTGAATTTATCCACTACATGAAAAGGAATAGATTGTAGCATAAGAGGTTGAATGACTTAGTTTTTGTTCGTTACAATTTAAAGCTTCGGGAAAGGCATGTTATTTTTATTATTATCATTATTAATTTCGATATAATTTCTTATAATTTTCTAATAATTAAATTTAATTGTTTACTATGAGTCTTAATAGCACAAGTAGTTCAACTGATCCAATTTTCATTGATAATATTGATCTTTTGGCGGATTGAGTTTTTGAAGAACCGAATTTGATAGATGTTAATGACTTGAAAGATAATATTGGATGGGAAAGCACTGACATGTGATTTGGTGTTTTAAATTTGAATGATAATTATGATGAAGCTCCTCTCAATGATGAGGATTTTGTCCCAAATAATAACTGGAGTCAGTGCAGTTATAGCGAGTATCCTCCTGTTAATGTTTCGTTTCAGGTTTTTGTTTTTTTTTCTTTTAATTTTACTTATATTTGATGTTTATGTTAAATTCTATATATGTAATGTAACTGTAAATGTTTTTATTTCAGGTTCAACTTATACTTATTGTTTCTTCGTTATGAACTCTTTTTGTAAATTATTTAAGGATATTTATTGTTCTTTTTATTGGATGTTTTGATGTAATTATTATTTATTAAAATGATAAAATTGTATTATTGTAATATTTTAAAACTTTCTATTGTTCTTATTTTTATATTTTTATAATGATGATTGTCTTTTTTAAATTAATTATGGTTATTGTTTATATGTGAAATATTTAAAAAATTATAGTTATTTCATATTAATTGTGATTATTATTTATTATTATGATTTTTGAAAACAGAGTTGATGTAAACAGTAAACTAGTAAAGTATACAGTACATATAATATACCAATGGATTATTTTGCAAATTTTACAAAATTTAGGAATTATTTCATAAATTAAAAAAATTACCCAAAATAGTACTGGTATTGACTGATATCGGTACGGTACCACATCAAAACTCAATCCGTTACCAAGTCTACTGCAATATTCGCAACTTTGCATTCCACTGTCCTTTCTTATGTACTTAATAGAGCAAGAAGTCATGTCTCATTCCAATAAAAGATAACCCATTTCCTTTATATGTGTGCCGCCAGCCTTTGAGTTGCCATTAAATGAAAGATTCAAACCCTCCTCTTAATTTGCTCCCTGACTGCAATTTTAGTCATCACAAAGAATGGTGTTAAGGCATAAAGAACACAGAAAATTATAGTCTCTTGGGGATGTTACGGGAAGTAACAAGTTGCAAAGCAATTGCCCATTTCCAAAGCAATGCCAAATAATATCATCCGTTTTTGTGGACGAGGTTCTTGAAAATAAGGTTAGAATTGAGAAAAAGTCACCTACGATTTGACCTGTTGATATGCTACGTGAGGTTGAGGTCGCTGCTCCGAAAAGATCATATCGAACTACCTAACGGCCGACTAGATTCAAGGATTATATTTGAGTTGTTTTTAATTATTCATTTGTTTTAATTTTATTTTTACGTTTAGTGGAATTATAATACTCCTTCAAGGGTTTTCTTTTCGGTTCTTTCCCTTTACGCTTT
>JANZLH020000427.1:1387282-1403182 GCA_026770325.2 Erythroxylum fimbriatum
CCAAGTTAAACAACTAGAAATGGAATTACTGTGGACTTGAAGACGCCCAAATGCATAATTCGCCTCTTTCCAACTCGCAAGAAAATCATCAGCAAAAGAGATAATAATAGTCGGATGAGTATCCTTCTTCTCAAAACACAGCAAGTTTCGATGGAACCAAAGGCTCCAACAAATCACAAGAATACGATGGCCCAAAACAGAGAGCTTACCTCCTAACACCGACGAGATACAGCTTTTAATATCATCACCCTGCAAATTGATACCCGCAAATCTCCAGACTTGACGAGCAAAGGGGCAGGTGAGCAGAACATGGTCCATAGTTTCGATCAGACCGCATCTAATGCAAGAAGCATCAAGGGGAACACCCTTGGCTAACAGACGCTGTTTACAAGGTACAAAATCACGCAGCAACCTCCACAAGAAATCCTTAACTTTCGGGGGAAGGGGGGCATTCCAAAGAGAATTCCAGTGGCCAGCAATCATATAATCCGAAAGAGACGAAAACAGACCAGTAGCAATTCTATACCCTGATTTAACACTATATAACCCATCCCTAGAAAAGTGCCAGCAGAAGCGATCAGGAGGCAAAGACGGTGAAATAGGGATTTTGAAAACTTGCCGAGCATCATCTGGGGTTAATACGCCATTGACAAAAGAATACTCCCACCCCGAATTATTCGAATTGAAAAGATGACTAACCTGCAAATCCTCCAAACCGGCCAGTGGCTCAGAACGCACAAAAAACCCCTCATCGCAATTCAGCCATGGGTCGTTAAAGACAGAAATAGACTGTCCATCTCCCACCCTCCATCGAGCTCCTTTCCCCAGCAATTGTTGGGCAGAGAAAATGCTCCTCCAAATAAAGCTAGGGTTCCGACCCTCACCAGCTTGCAAAAAACTACAATCGGGGAAATACCGAGCTTTAAACAGCTTACTCGGCAGTGAATTGGGATGGGATAAAAATCGCCACCCCTGCTTACACAGCATCGCTAGGTTAAAACAGTATAAATCTCGAAAGCCCATACCGCCCATCTTCTTCGGAGTGCAAAGCCTTTCCCATTTGGCCCAGTGCAGTTTGGATCGATTACCAGAGGAGGACCCCCACCAGTAGGCATTCATCATCTTATGTAAATCATCACAAACACCCTGAGGGAGAAGGAAGACACTCATACAGAACGTAGGAAGTGCTTGCGCGATGGTTTTGAGGACAACCTCCTTCCCCGGCTTAGAGAGCAGACGGTTTGTCCAGTTGTGTATACGTTTACTGAGCCGGTCCTTCAGAAACGCAAAAATCTGCCTTTTATTTCTCCCAACCAGAGAAGGGAGACCCAAATACCGTCCATGGTCGATTGGAGTCGAAACTCCCAAAATCAGCATCGCCTCCTGCTTCACCTCCTCCTTCGTATTAGAACTAAACATAATCCCCGATTTTTGATAATTTATTGCTTGACCCGACGCTCTCTCGTACATGGCAAGAATCCGCTTAATATTAAGACACTCCATCGACGAGGCTTTAAAAAAGAAAAAGCTGTCATCAGCAAAGAATAGATGCGAGATACTAGGCGCTCCTCTGCAAATGGATATACCGTGGATATCACCTCGAGCCTCCGCCGTCCGTAGGAGCGTCGATAAGCCTTCAGCACATAAAATAAAAAGGTAGGGACTGAGAGGATCTCCCTGTCTGAGACCACGATGAGGAATAATAGGACCCACATGATGACCATTAAAAACAACCGAATACTGGACTGTAGAAACACACAACATGATCCATTTAATCCACCGAGCATCAAATCCCAGTTTTATAAGAATGAATTCAAGAAAACCCCAGTCAACTCTATCGTATGCCTTGCTGATGTCAATCTTCAACGCCACATCCCCGATAGAGCCTCTGCCTTTATTCTTCATATAGTGAACTATTTCGAAAGCAACCATGATATTATCAGATATTAGTCTTCCTGGGACAAACGCTGATTGCAAAGGGGAAATAATCCGAGGGAGAAGAACCTTGAGTCTGTTGGCAAGAACCTTGGCGATGATTTTATAGATCACATTGCAGAGAGCGATAGGCCGAAGATCCTTCATATTGCTGGGCTTATCTTTCTTCGGAATGAGAACAATATTAGTGTTGTTTAGAGAATCAGGGAATGCTCCACTCTCCAACCACCGACAACACTGATTAAAAACATCATCTCCTACAATGTCCCAACAATTCTGGAAGAAAGCAGGGTTCATACCATCAGGGCCGGGCGCTTTATCAGGATGCATAGCAAAAATGGCTGCTTTGAATTCCTCCATAGTAAAGGGGGCCACTAGTGAAGCATTATCAGTCGCCGTCACCACCGGACGAATACACTCAAACTCGGTTGTAGATGGGGCTAATAAAGGAGCTGCGAAAAGTTCATTGAAATAATTCAACACAATTGAGCACATAGTGTTCATCTCCGACACAATGTTTCCGCGGTCGTCCTCTAGAAACTCAATGTGATTAACCCGTTTTCTTTGTGAGGCCTGAGAATGAAAGAATCTGGAATTAGCTTCACCATGCTTAAGCCAAAAAATTTTGGATCTTTGTTTCCAGTAAATGGCCTCCTGAGCAAGGAGAGTCGAGAGCTCCGATTTAAGCCTTACTAAACGCTCATCATGAACATTAGCCTGTCGGGCCACATCAATTCTTTTTTTTAATCGCGCAATCCGATACTTAAAGTTATGGTCCTGAGAATTATGCCATTCAGAAAGAGCCGCACTACAGGCAACAATTTTATCCAACACCCCGACAATCCTATCCTGAGACCAGGCGCCAGCCACCACTTCCAGGAAGTCATTATTAAGCAACCAGGAATTCTCAAACTTAAACCGATGAACCCTTTGCACTGGAAACACGCCACTAGCAGTAAGCTTAATTGGATTATGATCGGAGTATGAGCTGACCAAATTAAAAAGCTTGTGGTAAGAGAAAAAATTAATCCAATCCGTCGTGACAAAAGCTCTATCCAAACGCTCCAAGACTAGCGAATCCGAACCCCTACCCCGTTCCCAAGTGAAGCCAAAACCCACAAGAGGAACATCAATTAACTGACAATCGGCAATACATGCGTTAAACCCCTCCATGAGCGAAACAGGGTAATCCCGACCACCAATTTTGTCATTAACGGAAAGAAGATTATTAAAGTCGCCCATGCAAACCCATGGTAACTGCGAGCGACGCGAAAGAGCCTTAAGCAGTTCCCAGCTACTCCGCTTCCTATGAGATTCTGGGAAGCCATAGAAGCCTGTGAATCGCCATCTAAAATCACTAGAATGAATAATTTCCAGATCAATATGATTGCTCGAATAACCCAAAACAGTAGCATTACTAGTATTATTCCAGAAAAGAGCAAGACCCCCACTACGACCATTCCGGTCAACAGAAAAACAACAATCAAACTTCAAAAAAACACGTAATTCCTCCATTCTACGCGAACTAACAAGAGTTTCACTAAGACATTAACAATGTCCTTCAGCGCATTCACTGCACACAGGTTGCCCAAACCCCGGCAGTTCCAGGCAATACAAATCATGACGATCAGCGGGTCTCATGGACAAGACCGGCCGTTGATAATTCAGTAGCATTATAGGTTGCAGACGAAGAAGCTGAGGGGCTACCACCTTCCAGCTCAACAAGATTTGGACCAAAAAAGGAACAATCACGGGGATGTTTTTTAACTTCATCAATAATCATGACCAAATCTTCCTTTCCCTTACAGACAGCATCCATCTCCGGGTCAGTACCGGTCTTTGCGACATCAGCAACCCGGGTTACAGGTGTGGATAAGGCAACAGCTGGCGCAAATTGAAAATTCCTATAATGAGAGCCATAATTAGCCATAACTCTGTTGTGATTTGATTTCGCCATGATCGGATCTTGATTCCCTTGACTTAGGATCCTGCTTTCAAACTGTGCGGGAAAAACGGGATCACGACGCCACTGATTTGGGCGGAATCTAAGCTGATCACGTACCTCTGATCGGATCTCCTCCGGCCACTCCCTTTTGATGCCCTCCTCCGGCAGCTCCGTAAGCTTAACACAGCTGGATTCACTGTGCCTGACAATGCCGCACAAATAGCATATGAGGGGGATCCGTTCATAACTAAACAAAACGTCAAAGAAATCGCCCCCTCCTTCCGAATACGCTTTGTCCTCATGAGTGGTTCAGTTATGTTTATTCGAGCTCGGAAGCGCAAATACTGAACAATAGAATTACGCTTGTTTCCCGTATCATACGCCAAAAATGAACCCATAATATTGCCCAGGTTGATCGCTAAAGATTTCAAAGCAAAACCAGGCGGAAGATCATACACTCGAACCCAAAAATCCACAAACCGAAACTCTACCTCATCCGGATTCTCGCCCGCGCTCATCTGGTGAACCAACAGAATACAATTGTTAAAACTCCATGGTCCTCCAGCCAGCATTCTCCGAAGATCAACCACATGAAAAAACTGGAAAAGGTATAGACCCTCTCCCCCGAAAGGTTTTATCGAGCAACCTTTGATGGGGCGCCATATATTAAGAAGGGTCCTCTCCATAGCCTCAAAGTTGACAGTACGTTCGCCCACAAAGCGACCTAACAAACTCAGGTTGTAATCTATACCACCCCCTGTAAGATCTGAAACCTTAACCACGAGCTCCGCGTCTTCTTTCTCGCGAATAGACAGTCTTTGAAATTCAGGTTCCATGTCTAAACAAGAGAAACACCCAGCGACAAACGCGAACAAAGAGAAAACTAGCAAGACAAAAACATGCACGAAGACATGACGAAAACTTGCACCCTTAGAGAGAAAAAACGGGCAAGACTATGATAGGATTGTTAATTGCTCTTTACATATACATACAATACAAAAATAATTTTAATTTTAAGCATGCAAAATATTAAAATTTTATTATAATAGTTAAAACATATCATAAAATAAAAGAATAAGTTATGTTTATTAAAAAAAGTTGAGTGACTTCAAATAGTTTTTTCATGTATCCCAAATATTTTTCTAATTATTTTATAAGCAAAAACCTATTTTTATCTTCAAACTTTTATTTTAGGTGTACTTAGGCTATGTTTGGTTGGACGTAAGGCTTTTAATGAAATGGAATGTAATGTAAATGGATGTAATATTAGAAAATTATTGTTTGGGAGGGATGGAAGAGTTAATAATGTAATATAGTGAAATGTTGTTAAAAATGAAGGGTTTATAATTAATATAGTGTAAAGTTGTTTATCATTTTACATTCCATCATAACCCTCCCAAATCGGAGATTTTTCTTTTTTATTGTTTATGATGGAATGAGATGTAATATGAAACCCTTTTCTTTCGTCACATTTCATTCTATTTGATTATAAACCTTCCTCTCAAATGATGAAATAATATTACATCCTATTTCATTCCATTAATAAACCTACCAGCAAACATACCCTTAAGTTCTTAAATTAAAATTTATGTAAAATATTATTTCTTAAATTAAAATTTATGTAAAATCACGTTTGAGAAAAACATTATTTAAACATTTGTTTACCGCTAACTGGGAAGTGATACATATACCTCTTTGTTGGTCCGCAAACTCAATAGAATAGTTATTAGATAGAAATTTTGGTAATATTATGTGTTATAAAGTGAAAGCTCTGAAAAACATGGCCAACTTTGAACACCAGCTTGTAGGAGTACTGTGATTTTAACAAAGGTTTTATTTGATTGAAGGTTTTATAATGGAATGAAATAAAATGTAATATTATTTCATCATTTGGGAGGAGGTTTTATAATGAGATGGAATATAATGAAATGAAAGAAGAGGGTATTATATTGCATCTCATTCCATCCTAAACAGTAACAATGAAAAACCTCTAATTTAGGGGGTTTAGGATGAAATGTTAAAAGATAAACAACTTTACACTATATTACATTATAAATCCTTCATCTAAACAACATTTTACTATATTAAATTATAAACTCCTTCATCCATTTCAAACAACAATTTTCTAATATTACATTCTATTCTATTAAAAACTTTACGTTCAATCAAATGTAACCTAAAGGAGTTGAAGTTAACCTATTTCTCTTCCACAATCTTGTAGGAAATTGAAATAATGTTGAAACTTGCATACTTGATTGAAACTTGGAAAGTCTTGGAAAGCAACATTAAAATTAGGAGATTAATTGCAATGAGTAAACTTTTAATTGTATAAATTTGAAAACCTTCATTCATAATCTCAAGATCTTATGATATGGACATTATTTAATTTTAGTAAAATTCGATATTTCATCTAAATTTTGTAAATAAAAGGTTATTTAGCGACATTCTCAGTAGATTTTATTAAGTTCATCACACATATGCCATCCATAAATAATTATATTGTTTATAAAAAGTTATTTATTTGTCCAAAATATTATACTTATTAGATTAAAACTTTAAACTGAATAATTTTAAATGAAGGATAGATAAAAGCACATATAATAGACAAAAATATCATATCCTCATATTATTAGAATAATAAATACACATAATATAATAAATTAACATAAATATTTATAAATAAAAAACGGTGGTTGAGGACTAGTAACATATAAAGAACTAATCTCAACTCTTTGAACATATAGCAGATACCTTCATTCCTTTTAACAATCAACAATGCTTGTTGTTGTATTTGCAGATTACAGGTTCTGATGGTTTATGATTTCTGTTCCCACAACTGAAATTATAGTATGGTCCATGCTTGTTGGATCATATAGCAATTATTGAGATTAGCTACTGCTCTGAATATGATTTAAGACCCAACTAAATGATCCATTGTCTCGCCCAATTAATACAACCCATCATTTCCATATCACCAGTAACCAATGCCGTTACCATAACAAAACAAAAAGATGAGGGCAGCCTACTCCCACTCCCACCAACTCAATTTCCATATTCCAAGCCAATCATACACAAACCTAAAAGACACATCATGCTCTTTTGTACAAGTTTTCAAAAGTCACAATTGCTTTCTTTTATGTGAGTGACTGGCTTTATGCACGAGTTACCACATTAAATATCAAATACATGACACCCTTTTTGTCTTTTGGGTGGCAGATAATCATTGTATTTGGATCAATAAAGCATGCAAATGATAAATACCACAAGAGCTATGATGTCTTCATGTTTTAATGGCTAAAAACTATGATCTTCTAATCTCAAGCTTTGGATGAGTTAATAAGGGACTCTGACAAAAATATGATCTTCTAATCTCAAGCTTTAGATTAGTTAATAAGGGGCTCGATAATTGAAGTCGTAGTCGTAAGTTTGAATCGTTCTTATGTATGTAGCTGTTTAAGGCCAGAATTTTATCTTTAGTAAAAGCTCTGTCCAGTTTGAGTGAAAATTAACCTGAATATAAATGAGTTAAAAAAGTCTTCCTATAATTGAGATTTTTCTAAAACACCTTAACAACAAAAATTATCTTCTAAATATAAAACTGAAGAAAATAGAAAAAAAACATGAGACAAAACACCTTTTTACATATAACACATTCTCCTTTTCTTTATCCACCGTTAAAGTCAACAAAAGATAAAAAGAAGCAATACCCTTTATGCCCACCCAACCATGGCACTTTATCAGGGGGACCTAGTACGTAAATTAGCTTGGAACAGTACAGGGAGCTGATATCTTATCTAGTGCTTGAAGTGCTTCTTTCATGGATGGTCTCTTTTGAGGTGCAAAAGAAGCACAACTAAACCCTAGCTTCAGACATGCCACCACACAATCCTCCTTGGCATCCGCGTCAGATCGCATTGCCACATCAGCCAATCTGAAAACCATGCTCTTGTATTCCACCGTTGAACCGGTTGCCCATTGACGCAACTCTCGCTCTGAAAACACTCTACCGGTGAAAAGTTCCAACAAAACAATGCCAAATGAGTAGACGTCCCATTTAGGGTTTGGCTTTAGGTTCTTCAAGGACTCTGGGGCTTGATATGGTGATGGGGTGGCTATGGAGGTACTAGTGCTGGGACCTGCTGTATAGGGGCTGGCAGCGATGGGGTGTTCCTGCGAGTTACCAATGGATCTTTGACTCCCGAAATGGTGGCCGGAGTTGTTCGCTTTATAGTTTCCACCGGAGAAAAGCCGACCGAGCCCGAAATCTGCGATAACAGGCTCCATATTTGAGTTCAAGAGGATGTTGCTTGGTTTGATGTTGCCATGCACGTACTTCTTCTCATGGATGAAGGCTAATCCACGGGCCAATCCTTTTGCTATCTTGAACCGGACTTCAAGTGGTAGATAACTAGGCGAGGAACCAGGTTTTCCTGAAATTGATTAACGGTACAATTTAGCATAAATTAGAAGAGTAATATTAACAGGTACCAGAGACATGCAGCGTATCTTTAGCAGAAACAAGAAAATTTTACTAAAAGACGCTAGAAACAGAGAGCGAGTGTGTACTGTGACCAGATGAAGTGAGACTGCCGTAGGAGACATAATCATAGATAACTAGTTTCTCATCGTCTCCCCAGTAAAACCCTCGAAGTCTAACCAAATTGGGATGCCTTAACTTAGCTATGACCCTCAGTTGGTTCTCAAAGTCTCTTAGTCTCTCAACTCCGTTGTCTCCAATTCTCCTCACAGCAAAAGCTGTACCATCAGCCAGCACAGCTTTGTAAACTATGCTCACGCCACTTGCTCCTAATACATAAGCCGATGATTTTAATAGTGTTTCCATTTCTAGCTTCGTCTCTCCGTCCACCATCACCAGCTTCCCTCCGTTGTTGCAGTAATTGCTCTGACTCTCGCTGTGATCATTAAAGTCTGTAATTTCGTTTTGCTGATGGTCGTCACTTTCGCGGTCACTGTCTGAAATTGTTGTCTCCGATGTTTCTTCCCCACCTGTAATTCTCAGGCAATACCAAGTTGCTGGCTTTCTTGCTTCTGTCTCGTATTTTGATGTTGTGGTTTGTGGCGGTGGTAGTCTTGGTGGGTTCTTCGGTGGTTTGGTTTTGGTCAGGTCATTAAGAGTTGTCTTCCTCTTTTGGTATACGCAAAGAATGACTATGGCAAGGAGAGCTATACCTGTAACGTCTGCTAAGGCAATAGCGACTATACTGCCTGGTTTGAGGCGGGTTTGGGATTGCTTTTCGGTGCTGGTTTGGGTTCCCGCTGAGCTTGGTGTTACTGGGATTGAGTTTATTGACTTGGGAATCACTGCAATTGCTGGTGAGGTTGTGGTAATGTTTGGTGGAGTAGAGAGAGTTGATGGGATTGAGCAAATATTCTTTAAGGGTTTGCCACAAAGATCCACATTTCCCCTGAAAGACTCTGTCTTTTGGTTAAGCAAAGACATGGACTGTGGGATAGCTCCGGTTAGATTGTTGAAAGAGAGATCAACAGTTGCATTGTCTGGAATTTTCTTAGCAAACTCTGGTGATATTGGCCCTGAAAGCGTATTGTACGAGATATTCAAGAAACGCAAATGGTCTCCGCCAAAATCAAGAGGCAAAGACCCGTTTAGTAGATTGGACGACAGATCGAGGACTTCAACAGAACTAAACCCTCCAGGAACATAACCATAGAAGTAATTGCTCCTTAAAGAAAGAACTGTAAGATTCTGCAAAGTAGTCAATTTCTCAGGCAACTTCCCAGCCAAGGCATTGCCAGAAAGATTCAACAGCTGTAAACTCCTTAATTGACCAATAGACTCTGGAATCTCACCAGATATTTCGTTACCTGAAAGAGAAATAACTTGCAGCTCAGTTGAATTGAAAATGGAATCAGGCAACGACCCATTTAAGAAGTTATTGGAGAGATCAAGATGTCTCAGGTGTTCAATGTAGCCAAAGTCAGGTGGGATAGAACCCAAAAGCCGGCTATTCGGAAGCACAACACTTGTGACCCTGAACAAGTCTTCTGTACCAGGACCGCCTATCTCTGAGCAGGTAACACCATTCCACAAGCATGGTGTTTTGTCATTGTAGTTCCAGCTCTGTAACACCGATAAAGGGTCACTGAGAATGGAATATCTGAAGGAAAGAAGGAGCACCCCGTCTGTGTTGAGAGCTAATGTGGGAACCAGAACTAAAAACATAACACAGACCAACAGATGAAGAACAATGAGTAAACTCATGGTTGCTTGAGCTAGTGAAACAAGTTAAGGGAAAGACGTTGCATATTCATACTGGAAGGAGAAGGTGAGGTGAGGGAGAGGGATGGTGAACAACCGTAGTCATAGTTGTTCTGGTGAACAAATCGATAGGAATAAAGTTTATTTTGCAAACAAAGGAAGGGCAGAGAGTAGTAGTTAAATGTTGATGTCTAGATGTAGTGAAAGAAACTTGTCCGTGCCTTGTGAAGACGTGAAAACGGATGTACTAAGAAAGGAAAAGTTAGCTTTGGGTTGCGGATAGAGACTGAGAGCACCAGGAAGAACCGGTCTTTAATACACTGTGTACTGATATGATGAAAGGAGCGGGGTTGGGAAGCAAACAAAAAGTAGCAGGAGCAGGAGCAGGAGCAGGAGCAGGGGAAAGAAAAAAGGACAATACGAATATTAAGTTTACTATTGGCTTTTATATCTTTGTTGCATATCCATGACCATAAATTGATTACACTGTATAATGAAGTGAGAGAGGAATCTTGTATCTGCTGCTACAAGACATCCAAGTGAGTTGGAGCCCATATGTTTGCTAAAGAAGGCTTGGCTTCTTGTTTATTTTTCTTTCAGTCACTTCAGTTCTGTAGAGTCCTGTGCTTCTACTGAAATCTCTTGTAACTTCTTATGACAGGTAATTAACACAAGCAGATTGAGAATCTACCACTGTGAAGTGTGAACAGAAGTTAGAAAAAAAGAAATAAAATGTAGGAGTAAAAGAATAAAAAGATGTTGTAAAATAAAGATAATGGAGCCTGGCCTGGCCTCATGTGCTGTGCATGACTCTGGTCTACCACTGGCATGCCCATCCACAACAACTCCATTTCATTCACAAACTAATCTAATCTCTTAGTTTCTTTAAGTTGCAAATCCCTCAACCAATCCACTCCTCCCTTCCTTTAGGTAAACTAATCTTCTCCCCTTCATTGATCAATTATGTCGAACTCATCCATACAATAAATTAGTATTGAAATTAACTTATGTCCACTCACTTCCTTCCTTTGAATAGTAACATAGTGAAATTTGCTCTTCCTAGTGGACCAATATGCTTTTGTTCCTTTTTAGCTTGTTGGGAGAAAACATTGTCACTTTTGTTCTGTTCTCGGTCACGAGCTCACTTAACTTGCAATAACAATAATGCTGAGTTGAGCACTGTTAAAATAATGGATTCAGTATGTTCTTCCAGAACCAGGAAGCTTTGTACAAAACCTACTCATCAAAATTTCTGTCAATGGTTCCAGAATCTTCAGAATACAACATAACATGAATAATATATAGCCTACCATCTCTTAGATTCCTACTCTCCAAACTTAGAACATCTATTTCCTTAGATGCATCCATGGCATACCCACCTCAAATTCTATCTTTAACATAATTACAAGAACAGTTGGACAGACAATGGGGACTTATGGTTGAACCGGTTTTGTTGTATTCAATGTAGGATATTCCAAAGAGAACAACTGTTTTGCTTCAACTAAGGAGGATAATGTCCTATAATTCACTGATGGGATCGGTTTCTTTTTGTTAATCTGACTATATAATGACAGGTTAAGCTCAGACTATAAATTCTTAGATAACAAAAAGGAACTATCATGTATGATGAGATGATTTCCTTGAGAGTCGAAAAAATCATCCTCTAGAACTGACGACTAACAAAGTTAAACTTCAATGTAATTTTCATTGCTTTCAGAAAAAAGAAAGAAAGAAAGAAAGATGAATTCAAGGATATCGTCAATCTTCTTCTAGCCACCCATTCCAACCACATATTTCTCCTTAAGCCTCCAGTTGGAATCATGTTTGATGGAGCAAATTCGAAAGAGCTAAGACACATATAATATTGGGACCATAATCCAACAGTCCTTTTCCGAAGAATGAATCACAATCGGAATTAGCTAGACTAGACGTACGTGCAGAAAAAAGAGTTCACCCCATTTCATTTTTTTGGCTAAGGATCAGAGGATTTGATCAGGACTTCGCACCAGTCTACTCAACTCAAGCTTCATTCTCTTAGTTTCCAGGTTTAGACCAACCAGCATACAAAACCATATATATAACCATTACATAATCAATCTTTCTATTTCTCATGACGTTTCTAAATTTTAACAATCTCCTACAGTTGAAAATGCCAGGAAGATCACCATCTCCATCCAATGGTCCCAACCTATACTGATTGAATGGTCACCTTTTACACAACAAGGTTCAAATTGGTCTAGTTGAAACTTAGTGGGACTACAAATATAACTCCACACAAATTGGTCTAGTTAAATCGTAATACGGGGGTTGTTCTGTATGAGTCATCGTTTTTAATTGATGCAATCTTACTTTTTGGTGGAAAATGGGAAGAAGTGCACATGAAATTTTGGAGAATTATAGCTTTTGGTGTGCCATTCTTTTGTTTGCCCACCAATGTTCTTGTGTGTACTGCATTTCTATCATCATCAAGTTGTTGTTTGTGACGATACATAGACCTGTGCTTTTGATGCACAAGTCTACTTGATTCTGTGGCTCGTCCTATTTTTCTTTATGAAATTTATGTTGGACCATGAGAAGGATTCCTCAGTGTGGAAAAATAAAATATAAATTATTAATTGTCCCTTCCTGGTTCTTAAGTTGTCCACACTCCACAGCATGTATGGTTACTTTAGGAATGTTGCTAAATTTGATACATGCCTTGAAGTTGCTTTTTCAAAGATTTGCTTAATTTTCTTGGTACAATATGGTCTCTTCATTGACAATTCAGTACGTCTATTGTGAGACTTCTGTACTCATTGTTCCTTTGGTTACTGCGTTTTAGGCACCTCCACGTGCTGATGTAGTGAAAAGCTTAAAGAATGGCATAGTGTTGAATCTGTTGGGCATAATGGGTGCCGCTATTCTTGGTATGCAAGCTACAGTGGGATTGCTAGTTGCACAGGCTCTAACCTCCTCTGCTAATCCTTATAACCAAAGAATTTCGCCAGCCTACAATCCTGTTCTTGCATTGGATGTATTCGTGGTCCAGGTACTCTATTTCTTACTGTTTGATTGCACAGTCCTGATCACTGAATTCATTGGCAAAGTTGACATAACAGAAATGTTTGATGTCTCTTTTTATCTCTGATGAAACTCCAACGCCTAACCTGGATCAGTATTACTGATTCAGAAAGTCCACCATACAGTATTATTCGGTTGTTCTGCTTGCATATGATAAGTGAAAGTAGTTGATATTACTAGACACGAAACAACGGATAAAGTAACATCCCATGTCTGGGTGGTATAAACGGTGTATTCTGGGGTAAGAGTTTATCTTGAGTTATTTTTCTTTTGCGTATAATATATTCTGTCACAGGCATCGGCAAACACTATACTTTCTCATTTCTTGGGGCTAGCTTCCTCCTTAGAGCTTTTACGTTCAGTGACATCGCCACCTTGAGATAGGATTCCAATCCCAAAGGTTGCATAAATTCTCTGCCTCCTTGTGGTAAGTGTCTCTGGATTCAGGCGAGCCAAACGTTTTTGAGGATTGAAGATTATCATTAAGTTTGATAATACGGTTATTTCCAGGATTAGTATCTTGTATTCCTCTATCAATTCGTAATGTTTCATAGTCTGAGCGAGTAAATATCAGTTATTGAACGTGAACCCCAACCTTAAAGCTTGTCCGATTGCTCTCATTACAAATGTGTTTATAATCGTGACCGACATTACTTTCAAGTCGCTTCCAAGTAGATTGTTACCCAAAATAACAGATTCTGACTTTTTTTCAATTAGTTGGACTGAATGTTAAGAAAGACTGATTTCTCATGGAAAAAAGGGTACATCCCAGTTGCACAGGTTCGATTTTCATTGAAAGATCATATATGCGGCACTGAGATTTAAGGATTATATGATATATCAATGGATCATTGGGGGGGGCTACAAGCTGAAGCCACGTAACTACCACCGAGTGCAAAAGAGAGGCTGTGCCTGTGCGTAGAGCCATGCTATGCCGAAACAAGGTTTCAAATAAAATATTCATTAGCGTTAGTGTGGTTACATCCCAAGCAAATGTCGATACATATCCATAACCTAATTTTCCCAACACCATACAAGGAATTATCCACGGAAGTACTATCACAAGCACTAGCAAAACTGCACCTCAAATACAATTCAAACAATGGGATACTATGGAGGGAAAACAAAGATAAGTATTCTTCATATTGAAGGAGATACCAAGGTCAGTCGTGCTCCCAGGGAGCTACATCAGTAACTAAAATATTCAGCACGCCATCAGCGAAAACCCAATAGCCGGTGCGTGTTGGAATTCTATCTCAATGCTAATAATCAGTGATCTCTTCACTCAACTACCGGAAGTCCTGTATCAATGACCAAAAGATCCAACAAAAGGTGTAAAGCGAATGACAAAAAACAGAATAAGATTTGAATAATTAGACTTAGGAATGCAAGTAAAGAGTCCATAAGAATTTTGTTCAAGGATAGAAATGAAATCAATCTCACACCAAGTCATGTTTGTTGTTGAATGTACTTTGGTTTGGGAACAACTTTTGCACTCAAAAACACTTTTTAAGACACCATAAACATTTATGAGTCTAGATTTGTCAACGATGAAGTGTTTTGGCAAATAACAAACAAGTCAAGGCCAAGGTTGGGCATTTTGCAGAGTAAAATTGGATGCGAAAACCAGGCGTCATGAGAATCTACAAGTTCTTATGCCTTCAAATCATTTAAGGAATACAGCCAAAGGGCCTCTCCACAAAAAATCAATGGGGTAACTGATGAGAGCATCCAAAGAACATGTTCTTTATTAAATTGCTATATCTCTAATTTGAACTCGGCGAGTATATTAAGTGTTCCAAGCAACCACAATACAGTTAAATCAGATACATACAACAAAAATCAATAAGAAAGCGAGTCTACTTCAGTTCCATGAGTGCCAACAAAAGACATTTTGCAGCAAACTAACTTTTGTTTGTGCAAGTTAATCAATGGTAAACACTGGGCCCTAATTAAATAGATTTCTTGTGATCCACGAGAACAGATATGAAACTCTTACCATAACTTCACTTCATTCATACATTTTGGTACCAAAAAAAGTGAACCAAGTGCATGAGAGGTGAGAAATAGCTGTTTCAAAATCAAAAGGGAGTACTTTTATGATACGGATTCATTGCAATATGTTGGATCACTCCTGCTTGGACCTTGCTCATGTATAGATACTAGTCACAGATACTGAAAGGAAAAAACTTGAGGATCGATAGCAGAAGTGGAAAAGAAGTGAAGAAAATGAGACACCAGGCATTATGAGCCACTAAAAAATTTCTTAATCACTGCATAAGGGAAATTGAAACTTCATTCCAACAAGACAGCACTACTTGTTCATAATATTTTTGTTAAGGGAAACTTCAGGTGAAATCTCATGGTTGAATGCAAAACTGATCACCTGATATTACCATAAACTTGCCATTCAAGCCTTTCATCATTATTTTAAAGACTTGCAGCTACTAGAAACTTAGATATAAGATAAGTAACATTAACTACGAGGCATTCGTTAACCTTCATATCATAACAACTAAATTGGCATAGGTTGTCATAGCAGTGCATCACATATGGTGCCTATAAACCAGCAAGTTGATAGGTTCCAGGAAAACAGGTAAGAAAAATGGATATGTTGCTATTGATTTTCTGTAAACGAATACAAGATAATATGGTTTTGAGGACCAGCACCTTCAGCCTATGGCTCACACACTCAACAATATACTCAATGCCCTCCTCTCCT
>JANZLH020000427.1:1414408-1426366 GCA_026770325.2 Erythroxylum fimbriatum
CATTCTTGGTTTGCACTCCGCCACTAACTATACCAAATGTTGCCTACTATCACTCGTCATTTCAGGAGACGTCGCCACTTTCCTTTAGCTGCAAGCTTTTGGCTTGTTCACGCTGCCACCTTATGGAGCTCCAATAGCTCCTCCAATGGCAACCTTACTGCCAATTCTCTATCTCTACAGCCGACAACAACTACAGTTGGCAAGAACCATCTCCAGAGACCACCCAACACAACATCGGACAAGACAACTCAACAATCTAGTTCAACACAAAAACACAAGGTTTCTTCTGTTTTTGGGTTTAAGTTGTTTTAAATCTAAACTTTTCAGAGTTTAGAACTAGGTTATGGTGTTTTCCAACAACCAAAAACAACAAAGTTTCTCAATTGACTTTTTTAGCTTCTAAATTCTGGTTTTGGTTGAACTTTTCATTTGTTAATTTTCAGATTTCATCTAAATATGATCTCAGGTTTGCAACTATTGCAATTTCAATTCCAAAATTTAATATCAATAACAACCAAATAATTTAATCAAATTATAGCATTAAAGATGACTCTAATACCATTATTAGGAAATCAAGATGGGATCCGATCTCAACTGCAATAGAATAATTACGAAACTTTTTGGTATTTTGATTTCCCAAAAACTAAGATGACTTTAATTCTATAAAATTATTAACCCATAAATCATAGTAAAGCATGATTCTTAATTCTTACCTTATTACAAAGCTTGATCATATTCTTTTCGTATCATTCGAATTGTTCAAAATCGATTCATCTCAATTACTATAACCACACAAGTTTCTAGCCTCCAAAGATATCCAAATATGTTGGGAATGACTATAAATTATAATTATAATTCATAATTAGAATTAGATAAATTAAATTTTTTTTAATTTATCTTTAATTCTCCAATTAAATAATTTATAATGCTAGATCAAGATTGTTATTTAGCAACACATCATGACCACCCAAATATTTATGAATGTCAAAGTGGTTTTGACTAACTTTCTGTGCTTGATTTTTTTGTATAATTCAATCCTTTCATTATACAATATTCTGATTAGACATCAAATATAAAATTAATGTCTACTTTATTTTGAGCCCAATCATATTAGTTCTCTCCCATGAGCTATTGATTCAATTAATGACATTTGTAACTATTTACAATACGTCATCCTACCTTGGCCAATAATTTCTTGAATCAATATTAATCAAGAATAATAGAATATTCTCCCTAATTACTTTAGGGTAATGAATCCTATCTTGATCACTCAACTACTTCCGTATAGTTCATGCTACATCTAATGACTACCGATTGAATGACCTATGATTAGAGTAGGTCATAAGTAGTATCAAAACATAACAATCCTTATACAAGATAACTTTAGGAACCTCAAGTCAAAGAATCACTTATACAATTATCACAATAAGAATTTACATAAACATACAAGTAATGTTTTAAATGAATTTATCATATCGGATCAGTTCAGTAAACTTGTTCTTTAACAAGCACTCACACACTTGTTTAAATATCTCTATACTTTAGTCCGACAGTCTTTTTACATTCTATTAATGTCCAGTTTTAATAGAACAATGATTAAAAATAATTTAGGGATAATACAAAAATACAATATGAATCTCATAATTATAATCTTATTATAATTTCATTTGCAATGTATAATTATCCTATGGACTTTATCATATGCATCTAAACATATATAAGATAAAGAATATCTTTAAATAATTGTCACTAAACTACAACCAATCAATTGACTTTAGGTTATAAACTAACAAGGAGTGGTGTCCCGTAACAAAAAGACATAATTTTGGAGCATGCAGTTATAATTTTTCATGAAAGTTGATGATAGGTGGGACATGCGTTATAAAACTAAAACTATAGGAGCTATTAATAGTTTAAAAAAAAATAGAGGATACATTGATAATATGTCAAACTTTAGGAGGACTAAGCCTCAATTTTATTTTCTTTATTAATCCAATCCATTAGTCAATCATTCTAGTTTTCTTCTCTTACTAGTTGCCAATACAAGAGTAATTTAAAATGTTAACTTTGTGTGCATCGATACCCTATTTATCACTATATATATATTACTTATCAATAATAGGTGAACATTTCTTACACTGTGAATAAATACTTTGTAAAGAGGAAAAACTTAAGTAGTAACAAGTTCTAACCCATAAAATAATCAAAATCACTCATTTGGTTAATCCTAATTAAAATAAACCAAGCTCATTAAGACCTAATGAATTATTAATTAAACTAAACAATTAAAAACAAATGACGTATTTATAAAAATATCATTGACTAATTGAAACTCTTCAAGTACGTCTCCTTTGTTCACTAGTGATTAAAACAGTATTTTCTTTCAAAACATATTTATATTTGACGTTTTAATTAATTATTTTCCCCCTATTGTATCCTACAAAGTTCCATTTTTACGCAATATCAAATTAATTCAAATGTTAGCTGATTTGTTTGGCGTTCTTTTTAAACGTCATTAACTGCCTTGCTCTTGCTTTCTTGTTGCTGTTTTTTTCTTAGTTTGGCTTGCATAAAAAAAAAACAAAAATCAAATACCTGTCCCACATCAATAGGACGTCTAGGAAATAGGATTATGTCTTTTTTTTTCCCAAGAAGTATTTTAGAAGGGTCTCAATTATATGAAGATACCTTTAAGCTATTCATACCTAAACTAATCTCCACTCGAATCGGTAGATTCTTTGCGGAAGGTAAAACTCTGACTCTAAATTTTAAACAGCTGCATATATGAGAGCGGATTTGAACCCGCAACTTTACTTAAACTAGAAGAATCCCTTACAAACACAACTGTATTAAACTTCAAAATCCAAACTAGTACCATGCAACTGCACTGACAAATTATTATACATGAACCATCATATCATATGCGGTTCATACAGTGAACAGTTGGGAAAACTTGTAAGTCATGGTGCATTAGGCGAGTGGCTTGGATGAAAAATGAAGGGCCACTAGCAAGTCCAGAACTAATAATTGTGTGAAGGAAGGCCGAAGTCCAAAACGCTTTATTTGTGAGTCCTAAGAGGTCAGAAGGCTGAAACCAAACACAAAGTATTTCTACGTCGTCGTTTAGAGAGGAGGAGGAGAGCAAGAATAGCAGAGAGAACAAATGTTGCCAACAACGGCTTCCAGAGAATCAACATGTCATCGTCCTCCACATCTCCCCTTAATTCAGCTGCCCTTTAGTTTCTCCGTCAAATCATTAACCTTCTCATCCCTTTCCCTTATATTATTCTTCTTCTCTCCAGATCCCATCTCTGGATCACAACTGTTTTCACGACAATTTCTTCTGCTTAACCAATTCTTTTTTAGTACTTATGTTTAGTGGCAACAAATGGAACAGCTATTTATGATTTCCGAAATGTTGCAGTTCGTTTCTACTATATGTTTCTCTGTAGAATGTTTATTGTCAGAAGCCGAATATGTTTTGGGAGAAAGGTTCGACCTTGTACTTGGTTTTAATTTCACTTTATTCTTTTCGAGTGATAATCATCTTTATTTCTTTGTCTTAAGCAATGATTGAGTATCCTACCAGATTCTACTACATCAACAATGTCCAGTCGAAATCCTGCTGAGATGCAGAGGTCCAAACGTAAGCAGCCTTACTCTTAATTAACAGAGAGAATATCCTACCAGATTCCGTCAAGATTTAATTCTTCTTGAGGAGGATTGGTGCAGCTATCATCACACTAGATATCACAAGTCTAAGTTCATTTCCGCTGATATATAATCTTTTTTATGTTCAGTAATTTTATTTGCTTGGCATGATTATATTGTATTAGGCAATTACAGCTGGTCTTTCCCATTTAGGATTTCAATCATATCTGCTCATTAACATGCTGTTCAGAACAACAAACTATGGATGGTGCAAAAGCAAAAATAGTTGGCCTTTTGATTTTTCTGAAACGTTTAATTTCATTTAGACTTATTTTCTAGATTGAATATTACTTTACTTGCGTAGACTAAACATGTATTGCCAAGACCTTTCTCATTTCTTTAACATGAAGGGACTGCTTTTAGGGAAAAACAAATGAAAGACTAATGATAACTTTTGAAAAATGAAAACAAGAATCCCAGAGATGGATTTGGTTTTTAAGTTATAATGAAGTTCTAAATGAAAATCGTTAACATAAGATGTTAAGCTTCATTTAAAGTAGGAGAGTTGCCATTTAGTGTGTTTATATGAATTTCTTTGTTATGATTTGTATGTTACAATAGCTTTAATACAACATTTTTTACTTGTTATTTCAGACATGTAATTATTTGGTAGGATTAAATTTTTGACTAAATTTTCTTGTTGAAATTTTGAGTTTGTCTGTGAGACTCTCACTGCAGGTGTAAATTTGTGCATTATTGAAAGGAATTTGAAATATTTTTGTTTTCTATTTGGTCTCGGAAACTAAGAATCAATGGGCACTCGACCCTACTTTTGTTGTAATCTGCAGCCTTCTATTGGTTGTTGCAACAATGACTTATTTTGCTGCATAAGTTAACCGTATTGTTATTGTTCATGTTAACATCTTTTTTAGTTATATACTTAAGACTTTTTACTTGATCATTTAACAAGAAAATATTGAAGCTTAATTGTTCTGTTAGTAGAAATATCTTCTGGGGACTTATTTCTTGGGTTTTATTCAATGCGCAACTCATAATTATAGTTGTGACATAACAAGACTACCTTGATCCTTTAACATCTTAATTCTTTCTATGTAAGCAATGTATCACTTGCATGATGAAGCAGTGCTGGGATTTGGTTGTAACAGTTCTGAAGTTGAGCATTGTTTTAAATCAGAGCTTTTAGTGTACAGAGCTTGTGTTGTTTGTTTTTCATTTAATTGCCTGTTCAATGACCCTGAAAGTCTTGTCTTCTGCATTAAATCTTAATTTTGTTGCTTGTCTTTTTTTGCCAGGTATGACCATAATACTGCACATGCTGTGTTTGTCGTTATTTCAGTTCCACTTCTCCATTTGTTAATCACAGGAGTAGTTCTGGCAACATCTTGTTAGTAAGAGTCACTATCCCAAACTTGGAGTATTTGGAGCAACATTATATTAATACTGCATGTCCCCAGTTAAAGACTCTTAAATCTGCTACTTTTAACCCATTCACTTGATTAATCACTGTAATTTGACTCTGTTTTGGAGATGAAAAATTAAACCAGAATTATGATATTTAAACTTTACAAGTAACACATAGATTCAAACTTTACTAAAGGAGACAAGATTTAAGCATCATTAATAATTCAAATTACAGTTCGATTAGGTTCCTGAGAAATTTTCATTTTTTTAGTTCTCAAAAAGTGTGAGTTATAAAGCCATGCACTCATTGCGCTGCAAAGTTCCATAGGCTCTAGAAGCCATCATGTTTTCCCTTTTTCTCTTTAATTTGCTTTTGCACGCATGGTGCAAGACATCCAGAAAATCATTCTAGGTCATGATTTCGTAATTATTACAGATATATTCTCCATGACAGAGCTAATTTTTCTTATCTTGGAATCTCTCTTTATGCACATGATGGTGACATTCATTCATTCCACGAAGGTTTTTGACTAACAAGTCTTCGGAAGGAAGCACCTAATAGTCGTGTTTGAGCAATGGCTTGAATAGTAAGTGTAAAATTTTTTGGTTCCTACTATGTATGAAATATATTTATATTGTTTGTGTGACCGTAAGAGATACTGTTGTTTCTCTTTGAAATAAACTGATTATTGCCTGCAAGGGATGTTTGTTTTTCATTTTTTATATTAATTCTTACATCTTTAGTTTTTTTTTTTTAACCACAATCATATTCTCAGTTTTTCAATTTGATATTAGTTTCTGTTTCCGTCTCCCATCCATTAATTTTTCTAATTCAGTACTTGAAGTTTGCAATTAATTACACATTAGGACTTCTGTTAATATCCTTAGATTGTACTTGACGTCCAAACTAGACATACATGTTATTCACAGTTGCATGTCCAGCTTGAATTCCATCAATACCGTGTAAGATTTTCCTTGAGGATAATTCACGGAAATTCTAATTTAAAATGATTAGCAAAGTTATAAAATGATTTAATAGTCAGAAGATCGAAGTAGAAAATAAAGGACTGAAAATATGTTTGATGCTTTTTATGTGAAATAGCTGGTTCAATTCTACATTCAACAATACAGTGAAGTTTGTTAATTAGTGCTGACCCTTACCTTTCCCTGGCTGAGGGCTGTATGATTTGACATACAATGCAATTCTTTCTCTCCAATGTTTGTCATTCTTTATGGCATGTTCCATGTCACTTCGTGTTTTGACACTTTATTTTATCTAGCCAAGTTAATGATCTTAAGTTCCAGCTCTTTTGTTTTCTTCTGCAGTGATATACTATTTTCTTTCACCCTTTTGGTAGCTCGTACACTCATACCTGTTTTGCCATCAGCCTGCTTCTCAAGGTGGCAGCCTCCTACTAATCATTATCTGAACTTTTTAGGCTATGATGGTAAACTGATTACTTCAATGGAAACATCTCTTCTATATATTGATAAGCATTTCAGTGTATTCTTATTAAGATTCTTTTTCTTGATTTACTATTATAGGATTATTTGCATAATAGGGTCCTTAAGGTTGGTGGCATGAGAACTGTTGTTAATAGAGTAACTTAGTGTGAAAATATGAAACTAAAGAATCAAATATGATGTTCATCAACCTATGTTGTCCTGGCTATTAAATACCATTGCTTGAGAAGTTGCATATTCTTCAATCCGGTTATTGTTTGTGGCTAAGCCAAAGCTGTTTTATGGCTATCATACTAATCAGAGATGGCATGACTTATGAAATGGCGTGGTTCTTTCACATACATGTATTAGGCACAGCGCAAAATTGAAGAGCGATCTTGCTTCCTAGGCCTTTCCCGTTGCAAATAGAAAATAAAAGCACATTGAAGTCGGGCATATGGGACAGTGTCTTTGATCAAGTGGATATAATCGATTCTAATGATTTTCATATTGTCAATTGTACGCTCCCCATTGATCTTTTTATCTGGAAATTAAAAAAGTGTGATAAGCCAGCGTGTGAATGTGTATGGATCCTTAAAATTTTGAAGTATCGCATGCAGATATACGTGGAATAACAGAGTGTTTTCTTGAACTAACAGATGAGACCATACGAATCTGGGAGTGTGTCATTTCGGTGAAAATACTTGAAAGGCCCGATGGGAAGTAAGAATAGAATGAGAAACTACCCGTTGGTGGATTCCAATTTCAAAGGGAGACATCAAAACAAAAAGAGCCCGAACTTGTTATTCAACTAATAAAATAGGTCGCTTTAATCTAGTTGAACACGTATCTGATGAACGTGTAAGCAATAATCTGTTAAATTTGCCATCCATGGGGCCTTTGACTCGAGCTTGTTGCATGGGGACGTTGAAACTTAAAATCTTCTAATATAGAGCAGATAAGATTAGGTCCTCAGCTACATCTCATCAGAACCTACGTGTTCAACTTTTAAATACCCCATAATTCCACCGAGTTCTCACTGATTTGGTATCTCGAGCTGGTAGTTGATGATAAGGCCGATTTGTTGAATAAGATGACAGATGACGCTATCTTACCAAATCCTATGTAGTTAATGACCTTACCAAATCTTATGTAGTTAATTAAAAACACCCGATTTGGTATTAAGTGAACCAATTCGAATGACCCTTAAAGAAAATACTTGTATAAGATGGTAGGACTCTTTCTAGGTCAAGTTAGTTGTTGGAAGCGCACGTTTATTTAGGGCGAATCTCTACTTTAACACTTGAGGAGATTCCTTGTGCGATTTGTAATTCACTCTATTTTCATTTGTTCAATTGCTTAGAACACTTTCTTGTAAGAACTGGAATTGAAACTGGCTGTTCATTGTCTGAAGTTCAGTTCAGTTCAGTTGTAACAAGCCAACAATTCCCTCAAGTATGCTTGGTTGTTGGGAAGATGACTTACTATTTGTTTGCACCTTCATTTGACCTTCATAACATCAATGCAATATCCTTCACATTGGAAAAAATGGTTGTTGGAAAATTTGATTCACTGACCAACTCCTTTTCTTCATGCTAAAGGAAATTTCTTGCGTTCTGCTGGTCCCAAGGCAGAAAAGTAGCATAAGGAGTCGAATTTGTAGACGCATATTGAGAAATGATAACCACAATCATATGAAACTATCATCTCAATTTTCTGATGGACAAAGTAGGTAAACAAGGTCGCATGTTCTTGTGATAATGGAAACCTACCAATGATATATACAATTCACTTGCTGACAATAGAGGTCGCAGGTCATTGCCGCTATTAGCTCTTGGTTATCTTAAGTATTCCATCATATCTAAAACAACGAAGACAGATATTTGGTGTACGGGCAATGTTTCTTGTGGTTGTGGTTGGTTACCTGGTAGGTACATTACAAACCAAGTTACTAGTTAACAGGTAGAGGTTCAGGAAATTGGCCAAGTTGCAATATCTACGCTTCTAATCATACCTTCCATAATAACATAAAGCTAAGAATACGTTGCCTGGACTTGGTAATACTCAAAAAGTTTAACCTGTTTTTGCAGGAAATGTAAGGAAAGTAGTTTTGGTTAAGAATAAGGTTCAATCCCACACATCTTATCTTGAAAGATACATTTAAACTAATTCCACCTAATAAATGAATATGCCAATCGCCATCTTCACTTGGTCGTGTTACATCTTGTTTAAAAGTGAGAGGACAGAGATGAGAAGGAATACAAATTTAAGGAATCAAGACAGAGGCAAGAAGCAACCAAACATGGCTTGTATTTTTTCTACTAGCGGATAGAGAAGGAAGAAGACATTGGTTTTTGTTTTATTATAATGTTTTTAACATCAATTGATTAGATGGACCATTTGATGATTAACTGGATAACATTATCAAAAGCAGAACTCGATTGTTGCTTGGCAGCAGGTTTTAAAATCCATTATCCATCGTCATTGTCTTATTCTTATCACATAAAGAGTGATTGATAAAGCTGAAAAGTGTGGCTGCTAATTAAGCTCAACTGAGAGGATATGTATCCGCTGCTTTTGCACCATTAAATCTAGTTGGAATTTTCTTGGATATAAACTTTTGAAAGAGAATAATATATCCTCAAGACGCATTAACAAGTCAACAAAATGTAACTGAGCAACTGTTAATGCTAAGGGTAACGGTAGGTATCTTTCGTTTTCACAGGAAACGAAGTTGTAGAAGATTGAACCATCAGAACCGACAAATCCAGAAGGCATTGAATTTGGAGAAAAATAAGCAGAGAACTAGAGAACGGTAAGGCCTTTCAATATAATAAAGTAAGACTTTTTGTATTGAGTGTGGTAACATTGGATGGA
Source organism: Erythroxylum fimbriatum (assembly GCA_026770325.2). Classification (NCBI taxonomy): domain Eukaryota; kingdom Viridiplantae; phylum Streptophyta; class Magnoliopsida; order Malpighiales; family Erythroxylaceae; genus Erythroxylum; species Erythroxylum fimbriatum. Next base: position 1,423,802 of record JANZLH020000427.1, read on the forward strand.
TAACTTCTTATTGATCAAGCTTGCTGCCAGCAACATCCACCACAAACCTATATCTCACATCATTCTTCTCCAGCCTCTCAAAAGCAGTGTTTATATAGTCCATTTTCACCACCTCAATCGTAGAGCTCAACCCCTTTTCCTTGCAGAACTCAAGCATTTCCTCTATTTCTTTCATGCTTCCAATGAAGCTCCCCGTGATTGTCTTTCTCCCTATTCAAAGTCAACAAGAAAGAAAGTACATTAGCTTCTTCTCTTCTTAATTGGACAATAGGGTTTAATCAAATTCATGACAAGAGCACCTATTGGACTGGAACTTTTCAACTTTCTACACAAATGGTAGTCAGGTTTAATGGAAGGGTAGTCTTTCGTCAAGTAATCAAACAATCAAAAACATGGTTAATTATAGGGGAACAAAAGCTACAAGTTGAAACAGCACAAGTATTAACATGAACACCAAAACTGAGCAAAAACAGGATCTTATCTTTATGGGATTTTGCAAGCAGAACGAATGAGAAAATACTCACCAAGCATGACCACAGGTGTAACAAACTGAAGCGGGGTGTTGATAACACCCATCAAGATCAACTTCCCATCAAGTTTCAACAAAGAAAGGTAAGGCTCCAGAGGATGGAAGACGGGAATAGTGTCGATAACATAATCAAGAGAGTCAGCAAATTCTTGCATTTTAGCTGCATCTGAGCTAACTAAGTACTCATCAGCGCCAAGATGCTCCAACGCCTCCTCTCTTTTCTTATCAGAAGAGCTAATTACAGTAACATGGTGTCCCATGGCTTTTGCTATCTTCACTCCCATGTGCCCAACTCCTCCAAGCCCCAATATGGCTCCTCTTAGTCCACTCTGCTTCAGTCCAAAGTGTTTCAGTGGGCTGTAAACTGTTACCCCAGCGCACAATAGAGGCGCTGCTTGCTCCGGTGACATACCATCCGGTATCTTCACTACAAATCTGTGTAAAGCTCAAAACTTTATGAATAGAAGTACAAGTTTTTGTCATCCACTCAATTTAATAACCAACACACTCTTATTCAAATATGGGTCCTTTAATCCTACTCGTTCCTCTTCTATTTATTAGAATAAGATAGTTATGCAAACTGTGAACGCAAAAGTGAGAAAGTTCGAATCCTTACTTTTGATTAACTACCATAGATTCAGCGAATCCTCCTTGTGTTGGTTTACCATCAGAGTAGACATCATTGTACGACCAGATTTTCTTGTTGCAGTATTGCTCGTTGTCAGAGTTGCATGGCCTGCACTCTCTGCAGCAGCCTACCACAGCGCCGACACCAACGACGTCTCCAACCTGGTAACTGGCCACAGCTGATCCAACCTCCAACACCTCACCCACAACTTCATGGCTATTCATCCGTAAGAACAGTTATTACAGTTAGAATGCGAAAGCAGTAAAGCTCACGAGAAAATATTTCAATGTCTTAAAGATAACAGAGTCATAGATGAGTTTGTACCCAGGGACCATAGGATAATGTGACATGCCAAGATCATTCTTGACCTGGTGAATATCAGTGTGGCAGACTCCACAACAGAGAACCTTGATAAAAATATCCTCCGGACCTGGGTTTCTACACAGAAAAGCATAAGATTATAGAGAGAGGCCATTAATAGTACTACTACAAATGTATGTAATAAAGTATGAGATCATATGAAAATAACCTCAGGGCGTAGGTATAAGGAGATAGGATCCCAGATGGGTCTGTTGCTGCCCATCCAACAATTGTTCTTTCAGTTGCAAGGCCACCCATTTCCCAAGATGAATGATGAACAATGGAAAAGGGTGGAAGATGAGTTTGTGGCACTAAATAAAGGACTATGTGATGGTGTTTATATACAATAAGGAAGAGATGTAAAAGCAAAAGCTTACTTGGCGAAGCCACAACATGACATCTCAGCAGTTGGACCTAGAGGCTCAGACTGCGTTAGGTGATTGGAGTGGGTGAGCGGGCATACCTTGCTTCCATCACCGTTAATACTTTCATTTCCTCGGGCTTTTTGGTAGGTGAGCCGACAGAGGCATAAACATTATTTGCACTACAGTACTTTTATGGGACTATAACGTAATCACATTTTCCACAACGGCCTTAAAAGGAATCAAATAACGCATGAATTAGCCATTATACCTGCATAATCTAGGGACAGCTAATTGGCATTATTTTGTGTTTAAATTTTATAATTATTTTATTATTTTATTATAATTAATTTTATTTTTAATTTAATATATAATCTAATCATTTAACGCTAATTATTAATAAAAATTAAAAATAAAATAATTATTAAGTTTATTTTAATTATTTTATTATAAGTTTAAAATTGGAAATAAAATTTTATTTTGGAAAGTAAAACTGTTTTTAAATGTAATAATTATATAAAATATATAATTTGAACTTAAAATACATGAATTACAAATTTTAAAGTAATTATTTATGAAATAAATATTTTAATTGTAAATAAATTAGTTTAAAAACGTTAATAAATAAATACTTTCGCAATTTTTACTTATATAAGTTTTGTTTTAATAAATATAAATAATTTATT
>JANZLH020000427.1:1493480-1522836 GCA_026770325.2 Erythroxylum fimbriatum
CAACAAATGATGATATATATATCTGCCCCAAAATGAAATATAGTAAAGAATATAACTTTGCAATCATCATAGGTGGAGTAATTAGCTATACACATCAATGCACTAAGAATCAGGAAGCCAAAAAAAGTGGTTAAAATAATTAAAATTATTCAACTTGTTTAAAACAAAACCATAAAACAGGGAACATAGAAAGGTAGGAGATATTAGTCACTCACTCCCCCAAGTTCTACCTTAAATTGACAACCTTAATCCAGCATACACTCATACAATCCTTAGGCTGCCACAGCCACTTGTTGATCTCTCTAGCATTGGACTTATTGTTGGCTATACAATTCCAGCCTTTAAATATCTCCCTGCAAGTATTGTCATACCTCTTGCGTCTCGGGTCCGGTTCGTAGATCCATGATCCATCGGAGAAGTCGCAGGTGTCAGAGAACAGAGACGAGTGGCGGTGCGGTTGGAACTGGGGTTTAAAGTGAACGGTTTGCTCAGAGAGAGAGGGCCTTCTAGAGAGAGAAAGGATGAAAACGGAGATGAATCAGAGGAGAGAGAGGAAAGGAAAGCGTGGGATTTTCTTGAGTTGGTGGTCTCTAGTAGCCATGGCGGTACCTGAGACTTTGCGAGCTTGGGCTTCTTAGTGGAGGAAGAAGGAGCAGCGCTGCTAGAGGCCTCACATTTGGGTGGGATCTAGACAAGAAGAAAGCAGTGAAGAAATCGGAGAAGAAGAAAGTCAAGAGAAGAAACTAGGGTGGGAAAAATTCCAAAAAAAAGAAATTAGGGTGGGAAATGAAAAGAGAAGAAACTAGCGTGGGAAATGAAGGCGTGTTAACGACACAAAATGCAAATGCCAACCCCGACGTTTTTTCCGACAAAACGTTTTAATTTTTATTTTGCGACGTTTTAATAAAAAAACGTCACAAAAAGTGTTAAAATTTGAGACGTTTTACGAAACGTCACAAAAAATTTAAACTTTTCATGACGTTTTTTAAACGTCGCGAAAAGTCCTCACAATCCGTGACGTTTTATATATAAAACGTCGCGGATTGTGTATATTTCTTGTAGTGTGTGAAAATGGTTATTAGAAAAAATTATAAGATCATTCAAGTTAAAAAAAGAAAAAGAAAAGAAGATAATTGAAACTTCAGATAGGAATACCGCGTGAAGCTATTAAAATGGAAGATAATATCAACACCTATAGATGTTATTAATGCAATGTACTGACAATGAATGAGAAAAAACATTATATGCACATCAATAGGAAAAAAGTTGATAGATTAAGAAATAATTTAGGAGTTTAAAGAGATCTTTGACATACATTATAATCGATGTTACCAAGTTATAGCGGCCAAGTAAAGGCTGACGGAGGAAATAGGGAGGATGAGTTATCAACCAACAAAAATACTTACATGGGCAAATGATAAGAAATGTGACAAGAAGGTATGTTGTAGGTTTGAACGTAATAATGTTGTGGATGAGGTTGGAAGTAGTGGAAAAGATTGCAATGAAGAGTACTTAACCTATTCAGAAAATTCACAAAGAGAATAAGGGAGTTCATATGGTTAATGTAGTTATTGAGGATATTGTTAAAGTTTAACCACCAATTTGTAATGATAATAGATGATGAGAGGCATCTGTCATAAGGAAGAAGTACATTATGCTTAATCCAAAAATGGATATAAAGGATTTTTAGTTTGAATTGATGTAAAGTTAAGGATAAGATGCAATTTAGGGAAGTAATAAAAAAAATTATGCAATTATAAATGGATATAATGTTTCAATGGTGAGATATAGTGTAATAATGGAGGCTATTTCTAAGTCTAGTATAAGAATGGAGGCTATTTATGAGTTATAATGTTCATTTAGGGTATATACTAGATAGATTGGAAATGAAAACATTTATAGTGAAAATATTAAAAAAAAGCATGGTTATAATAAAGTGCAAAGAAATAAGCAAGCTGATAAGAAATGGATAATAAATGAATTTTACGTAAGTTTAGGAGGAATCTAAATTGGTTAATTAAAGAAATAATGAATGATCTTTATAGAATGTATACATTACAAGTGACTAAATCCTAATGCTATAAGGCTAAATGAGAAGCTATTGTGATACTAGGAGAATCTATGAAAGGTCATTATACAAAGTTATGGTCTTATGGATAAGAGCTACGATAGACCAATAAATAAGGGAAATTTATTATCCAAGTTAAACTTAAAGAAAAGTCCAAACAACCAACATTTAAGAGGTTTTATATAGGATTTTAGTGCATTAAAGTATGGTCATCTTAGTATTTGTAAAAAATAATTGAGCTAGATGGATGATTTTTGAAAACATTCCTTGGAGGTGATTTGATAGCTACATTTGAGCATGAAAAAAACAATTATAAAAGGCATAAAATGGCTTTAAAGTGAAGAATCCTAAGATCTTTATGAAAACATTTAATGGATTCGTTTATGAAGCTCATGAAAAGACTTGAGAATTTGAATATGATATTTATTGTGACTTAGTTAAGGATTTAAACATTGTGATTGTAGTAATTTGAACATAGTGAATCCACTACATGTTTAATCTTTATTAAATGATATATGAGCTTTTATATGAGAATTCAAGAATATATCATAACAATAGCAAATAGTGATTTTTTGGCCGTTAAGCATAATACCTTCTCTCAATAAAATTGAGAATATATCATTTCAATTTTTACTAAATTATCAAAACATCAATGATTAGCGTTCTTGGATCTATTAATCGCAGCTTTACACTCTTACAATATCAAATATATACCAAGCATATAAGCTATAAAATTTACGTATACTTTGTTTTCACCCATATATTTCTATTAATTATGTTCACATGTCATCGCATGTGAGATAATTAAGCATAAGAAGCTAATGATTTATGTTGTATACTTCTTTAGCCTATACTTTAATAATTTGATGCAGGTATATTTCCTTGCTGCGTCGTAAATTGTTATGAGAAAACATACTAAGTTAATATAAATTGGTAAAGGTTTCTCTATTTGTAATCAAATTGTAAAAACATAAAAACGAAAAACTAATGTTTCTATGTCATAAGGACTGAATAACAAGATGAAAGTAAAAGCTTTTAATCTTATTCCTAATAGATTAAGTATACAATACCTTGATATTAGTTAAAGCTTTGCATTAAATCATTCAAGAGCTCTCTAATATATAAGATGTGAAAAATTAAAGTCTTCTTTTCCTAAAACTTAATTTGGCCTTTCAACTTTTGCCTAACATAGATCAATATTGACAACAAGAAAAGGCATAGAGTCAAGTTAGCCACTTTTTCCTCGTGCAAATTAAGGTCCAAACACAATCAGGAACGTGACAACCGAAAAAAAAAACTAATATATTAAGTTTGTAGCATAATAAACCCTTTTAGTGGAAGCTTGAGTTTATCAAACAAACAATTGATAACATAGTAAGAATAGAAATTAATAGCTTCAGTTTCTATGCGATCATGAGTAAGAAAGCAAAGTTATTTGCCTAAAGTATCTAATCATATTGGACCAACAAAAATTTCAAGTAAGTGCCTGTTTGAACGGGCTTTTGAGAGGTTAATAAACACTTTTTTCTATCACAAAAGTCTTTAAAAAAAATGTATGTTTGGCTGTAAAATAAAAAAGTACTTCTTTAATAGATATGGTTTTTTTTTACAGTCAAAATATAGCTTTTTAAGAAGTTCAAATTTGGAGCTTTAAAAAAAAGCTTTTTTAGGTAGATTTTTTAGATTAATTAATGAGCTTATTTTTTAGTCTCTTTTGCCATATGTTTTACACATAATTTTCACAAACTCATCTTCCCGTTTATTATGTATTTAACTATTTACTCAACTTGGATATTTATTTTGAGATTTATATATAATATTATTTAGTTTTTTATATGTTTTAATATTTATTTTCGATATTAGTTTGCTTATGTTATAATCAATATAAAAGATTTGGTTAGATATATTTTCATTTATATTTCATATGGTTTAAAATTATATAACAATTAATATATTGTACTTTGCATATTGTTTAATATACTTTAAATAATATTTATATGCGTAAATAATTTTTATTACAAAATAAATATAGTTAAAATTAAAAGTACTTTTTATTTTTATGTTGTCAAACAGTCTACTGTACGAAGCTCAGCCAAACATATAAGCCCAACTAAACATAGCTCAAGACTGTAATTAAATGACATCTGAGAGCATGGGCATATTGTATTTGAGTCGGAATCTCAGCCTCTTGTGGTGGTATGCTGGTAGTTTGGATGTAATGTGGAGGCGTTGCGACTACGAATCATTTGTGTAATATACCCCTATGCTATTTCAGTCGCTTAACCTTGCATTATGCTAATAATTCGAACTTTTTTCCACGCAGGTAATGTACACTATCACCTGATCTCATCTAATGCTTGGGGGCATTTTGGCATCAAAGTCAAGCAGAAAGTTGCGATTGAGATAACGCTCTAAACTCAACTTCTCCGAATTGTCAACCCAACCAACAACAAAACGACCAGGTCCAATGAACCAACTTTCAAGTCGACACATTAGTCAATCTCTCAACACTACCACCATTCCCTCCTGGGACCCCACTTCCGCCTCCAGTGGTCGTGTTTTAGATATCGGAGATGGCATTCTCGCAGTTCAGGCCATTGGACGACAAAATTTGATAAGAGTACATAAAGTGCACGCCTGCTTAATTTGTCTGATGAGATTAGCAATAGGTTTGATGATTTGATCATCAAAGAAGTTGGGGATGGGAATCTCAACTTCTTTTTTATTGTTGGTTCAACTGGGTCTTTCGTTTTTAAGCAGGCAAGTGACAAAAATGGAGCTGGGTTTTCGATATTATTGGTTGTCAATTGATTCCTTGTGTTGTAATCCTTTGTGATTTTGTTCGCTGGCTTAGGAATTAGGAAAGGTGTTAAGTGGTATGATCAAAATCAGTGCATCGTGTTTGAAGTTAAACTGGTGGGGGAGTTGTTACTGTTCTGCATTTGGATTTGGAGTTGGATATCCTAATAAACCATGGCTCTACCCTGATGTTTACTACAATAATGAAATATGGTTTTGGAGATTATTTTTGTGTACTTGGTCCTATGTGGTCATCTTTGAGTGCAAGCCCTTCCATTCGTAAGTTATATAGGAGAATCAAGGCCAATAACCAGAAAAATGGTATCGGTGAGGCATATCTTCCCGAGATCTACAACAATCCTGAGCTTCAACTGCTTGTGCAGAAGAAATTCATGACAAATTTGCTTCATGACACCCTTGGATTTGGTTAAGCCAAAATGATAAGGTGAGATGACGATTTTCCTTTTGACAGTTTTTTCTTTCCTTCTTTTTTTAATCTTTAGCCTATAATAGACATTATGGTCCGTTCTGTTTCTCCCATTTCTGAAATTTCATTCACAGGCGGATTGTTGGTGTAGCGCATGTTGAAGATTTTGAATCAATTGCTGGTACTGCGAAACGAGTCAAATTTGAGCGCCAAGAGTAGACCAATAAACGAAGGGAGTAGACTGAGCAAGTCAATAATAGTTGACTTGGAGACGTATGACATTAAGAACTACCTTTGGGCATGACCGTTCTTTTAGCAGATTACAATAAAGATAGAAAACCATTGAAAAACTTACATTCAGAATTTATTTAGCTATAAATCATGCATATTAGATATGAAAACAGGATTCGTGGAACACTTTAGTTTCCGTACTTAGCCTTATAATCTCTCCAGAGCTGATCCACATTCTTTCCTAGCAGATCAACGAAATACTGATCACTATAACCAGTTCTCATCTTCATGTTAAGTTGAGCCACAAACCCATTACTGAGACTATTACAATAGTCCAGAAACCTAGCAGTAATATCATAACCTTGATCCCACCTATCACCTTGTCCTGGTTTCACCCAATGACTAGGAGCGTAATCTGCTTTCAACCTTACTAAATCAGCTATTCCTTCAATCAACCCTCCAGGTGCTTGACCATTACCATTCCATTGCCATATGTGTGTCATTTCGTGGTAAAGTACCCCAGTGATTTCCCTTCTCACATCGCCACCGTAGCTCCCAATATAGTTTGCACTGACATGAATCTCGTTGTTAACAGCATAGGCCACACCAGTCATGTCATCAATGAACAAGCTCACCTTCTGCACATCTTTTCTGTCCGCCTGGTTATTTTGTTGAAATAGCCTCCATATAAAGTCAGTAGCAGCTGATAGTGTCTGCTTGCTATAATCATCACCGATCTCTCTGCTGAAGCGGACTCCACCGGCGGTTGTGGGTGCGTTGTTGGTGACCGAGTAGTCCACTGCATGGAGGCCTTGAAGCGTTGCTAGAGTTACTAAAAAGGAGAGGATCAGGACAATTAGGATATGGTGAGACATGGTTGACTGCTTTTACCAGCTTTAATGTTTCTATGGGCGGGAGGAATTGCGTCATTGCACCGTGATATATGAAGAGGCTCAGAGACGTATGAGTTGACCATTTCCAAGTTATCAGAAGTTGGAGTTGGACCTATCTAAGCGTACAAATATTTTCAACATTGACTAATGCAATATTACGTTCAAACTTTTCATGCGGTCACAAGTACCGCTCGATTTCGAAGCAAAGCCGTGAAAGTCAGTCTGATTGTATGAATAGAAAGTAGGGAAGGAATCAACCACTCATTCAAAGGGGCAAGGGTTTTAATTCTTAGAAGACAAAGGAAAAAAAGGACACCAAATTTGACATCCTTGTTTGTCTGTTTATCCCTTAGATTGGAATTGTTTGGAGGCGGAAGAGAAGATTTATAACCAAAACATTTAACTAAAAATCTAATAATGGAGTTATCTTATTTGAAAACAAAATAACAAAAAAAGTAAGTGAAGGTTTAATTTTTAGAATATAACCTCTAATAAGAAATAAAACACTTAGTAAAGTCGGATCATGAAATACCAACTCTAGTATTAACTCTACTTTTTTTTTTAAACCCATATTTCAGTTAATAGAAGAATTGAGAAGTGGCTTAAACTACTTTGTTATCATGGTTGGAGTGACTTCAAAAATAAGAAACTAGCTCAAGAATAAAATCAAGCTTGACTCTTACCTAGCTGCAAAAAGGTTTGGGTGGTTTTAAATCGGAACTAGTTTAATATAGATAGGCTTACTTTGAAGGAGAGAATCCAAATGAGAAAGTGACTCCGAACAAAATTAAGAATACTTCTGAGTCATAATTTTTTTGTAAATAAAGATTATTAAATCTTACAAGAAAAGAATCTTATTTTAGTGAACAACAAATGCTAGTGAAGTCCAAATAATTATAAAAATATAGAAATGAAGTACTTTATGTTGATAATGACAGGCCCTTCCATACGTAAGTTATATAGGAGAATCATGGCCAATAACTAGGGAGAGGGCATATTTTGAAGCTGTGGCACTCAAGGAGCATGGCATATTGTATCCTGAACTTGTGCCTGAAGTTTATTATTTTGACCACACCGTGTAGTTGATTGGTATGTGGTTGATACTCTAATTATTAATATAAAGTGCCTAACAGTATGGAATAATCAACTAAGTAGGTTTATTTTGAACTATATGCAAAATAATCCCTACAACTACACCAAGAATCTAAAATGGAGAAACCATTTTAACTTTCCTTGAATAATCAAGGATAGTAAAGGCAAAGGTCCCCACCTAGATTTTAGCAATAGCAACAATATGAAAGGAAACTAAGTCTTGAGCATCTTGTGGCAAAACTCTTTAATGGATATGAGGCTAGCTTCTAAAGTACCAAAACATATTTCTAAAATGATCAAGCCTTTATCCACAGCTTAAAAATGCTTATTGAATAAGTTGCTAAGCTTGTCCCTAAAATGTAGCTAAGTAATTATCTAGCAACATTGAGCTAAACCCAAAAAATTAAGTGAATGTCAAAATTTTGACAAATATAAAGGAGCTAAAAGTTAAAGAGACAGGAAAAAGAAGATGGAAAATTTTTTAGGGTTTGTTTAAACAATTTCATCTTAACATTCCTTCTGTTAAATCTCCTTCAAAGATGCCAACTTAAAGGATCTTCTTTCTAACAAGAAGAGACTTAAGGAGTTGCTAATGGTCACTTTTAGTAAGGAATGATCTACCATCTTACAAAACAAGCTACCCTAATAAAATCAAAGATTTATCATTCCTTATAGTATTAGTAGTTTGATTGAAAGGGCAATAGTAGACTTAAGAGCTAGTATTAACTTAATGCCACATGATATATTTAATAAATTAGAGTTGAGTAAATCTAAACCAATTAGGATGAGCATTCAATTGGTAGATAGATCAATTAATTATACTAGGGGCGTTACAGAAGATGTTTTGGTTAGGGTTAAGAAGTTTATCTTCCTTGTTGATTTTGTGATTATAGATATGGTGGATGATGTAGAATTTTCCTTAACCTTAAGATGATCCTTCCTAATTATTACTAAAGTTATGGAACATTTATATAATGGAAAATTAATTATAAGGGTAAGAGATGAGGAACTAGCTTTAAATATATCTGAAGCATTGATAAATCCCATTAATACAAATAAAACTTGTTTTTATATAGGTGTAATTGATCCTAAAATTTCTCATGTTATGTAAGGAATAATTACAAAAGATCCAATGGGCATAGGTATCATGTAAAGTGAAGAAAAGGAGATAAATAACCTTATTTTATTAGAGCAATTGGAATATTTGAAAGCAAATGAGTCTATCATTAGGAATTGAGTAAGAAGCTCACCAAATGACTTATAAAGAAGTGTTTATTAGGAGGAAATCCATTTATTTAGGTAATCTTATTTTAATTTGGCAGTTTTAAGATCTTTAACATTAGTTTTAGTATGTTTTTGCAAGATGATTGATTTTTCCCCATATGTTTTAAGTTAAAAGAAGTTTAAATCCATGCATTCAAATGTGTTTTGATGTTCTTTGACTTTTGAGTGGTTATAAGCCACCGCTTGCTCGTACTTCTTAAACACTAGCTACAAAGCCTTTTATTTTCACAGGAGTATCAATTATCCTATTTTCCCTTTTTACCTTCTTTTCTATCTTTTTATTGTTCTTTTATGTAGTTTGCATTAAGAACAATGTACAACTTAAGTGTATAGGTAAGGGGGAAATTAATTTGATATACTTATTAATTTTATTATAATTAGCTTAATAAATAACAATTATGGAGAAATATTTAACATTGAAAGAATATTGATTAAGTTAATTCATTATTAGTTTGGTAGTTGTTTGTAATTTGATTTGCTTAGGAAAATAGTTATGAGCATTGATGATCCAGTATAATTTAATTTTCTTCATTAATTTTGAAAATTGAAACTTTACTTGCATTATGACACTTCTCGTATAATTTGTATATATAATTAAGTTATAACTGAATTCTTTTAAAAAATCTTTAGTGTCATTAAAAATTAAAAAAAAAGAGAAAAATGTGTATGAACAAGTAAACAAAAAATAAATTCATTCAACTGGCTTTAGACCAAGAAAAAAGGTTGAATAAAGAATTTTGTGAGTAGGCATTTGAAATAGTGACCTAATTGAGTAAAAGAGAGTGTTCATCATAAGGTATTTACTTTTGTATCAAAAGGTTAGGTGACCATTTTAAAACAAACCTATAAATGCTCTTATGTTAATTTAAAGTCAATAGCATTTCTATAATAAGAGTTATAAAAATGTTTGAAAGTTGAAGTATACTTTTGATGTATGTTCACTTTATGCATTAGGTTAAATTTTGGCTAAAATACATTTAACCCCCCAGTGTTTTATCCCTTTGAACGTTATGAAAATGGACTTATTACCCTTTTTGACCAGTAGTCAATGGAGCATAAAATTCAAAAAGGTTTATTTACCCTTGTATTATGGTGACATCACCACAACTGTACATGTTGCATTTTGTTGGACAAAAATATCCTTTTAGTCTTTTGTTGACTAAAATACATTAAACCCCTATAGTTTTTGCTTTATTTCATTATGCCCTCTATTTCAAAAATAAAAATTATGTTAAGCACGAATTATATTTTGATCGTTAATAGATAAAAAAGGAACAATTTACTAAAAATACTATCGTCTTCACAATTGTACTTCATGACTGTCAATTTATGAAAAAAATTTAAAAAGAAAATTTATTTATGAAACAAAATTTAAAAAAAGAAAGAAAATTTATTGAAGGTGCCATTTTTTCATAATTGTACGTTCTAATTGTTAATTGATAAAAAATTACAAATTTTTGTTTATGGGTTACCTTCTCACTTCTACTTCACAAAAAAGGAAAAAAAATAAGTGAAAATGTCATTTTCTTCAAAATTATATAGTTTGATATACTTCTATCCTTAGAAAAGATTTAAAAGTAAGAATTACTTTTCTGTGCAAAGAAAAAAATGCAAAATTTTAAGCTCAGATTCAATGACAAGATACTTAGAGACATCCTTTAATTGCTACTAGGGCTTACACTAAAGAGTAGTTCTTTGCACAGAAAAGTGGTTCTTACTTCCAAATCTTTTTTTTAAGGATAGAAGTATCTCAAATTGTACAATTTTGAAAAAAATGACTTTTCAATTTTCAAATTTTTATTATTTATTGTTTTGTGAAGTAATGGTGAGAAGGTAATCCACAAACAAAAATATGGAGTTTTTACATTAATTAACAGTTAGAATGTACAATTATGAAACAAATGGCACCTTTAATAAATTTTCTTTCTTTTTTAGAATTTTATTTCATAAATAAATTTTCTTTTTAAAAACTATTTTCCATAAATTAACGGTCATGAAGTATAATTGTAAAGACAATTGTATTTTTAGTTTTTTTTCCTTTATTAATTTATTAACGGTCAAAATGTAATCCATGCTTAAAATAATTTTTATTTTTGAAATAGAGGGAATAAGGACATAAAGCAAAAAATATAGAATTTTAATGTATTTTAGCCAATAAAAGACTAAAATAGTATATATGTCCAAAAAAATACATGTACAATTATGATGATGTCATTATAACACAGGGGTAAAAAAGTCTTTTTGAATTCTAATCAAAGGGGATAATAAGTCTATTTTTAAAATAGATAAGGGCATAAAGTACCAAGGGATAAAACATAAGGGGTCAAATGTCTTTTAGCCTTAAATTTTTTTTTTGTAAATTGAAATAAAGTTTGAAGGATTGGAGCTAAATTCAATTTACTTATGACTTATTGCAAGTAGCTAAATACCTAATAAATAGTTGAACTTTGCTATTGAACAAATAATAAGATTCTTGATTGATGCGATTTTTTTTCAAATTTTCTACCTATTCAAGTAAAGAGTGATTAAAATAATTTGCTTAAGAATAAGAAAATGTTTAAGTGTGAGACATTTTGATAAGTGTTAATTAGATGATTTTAGCATGATTTTTAAATTTGTTTTATTTATGTTTGGAATATTTCTATAAGATTTGATACCCAATTTAGTTTATATGTTATGTTCATGCCTTATTTTATCTTCTCAATGAAGAAGGAAGAAATTCAAGCAAGTGAAGCTAAGTTGAAGAATTTTTAGCATGATTTTAGAGGAACGTAGATCTAACTGTTGGATTGCCTATGGCCCAAGTATTCACAATGCGCAGTGGAATGAACCATACTACACAACAAGAAGTATAACCGAAAATTATAAAACATACGAAATTACCTCTTGACGTGGATTAGTATTTGTTTCTTTTTCAGATTTGTAGATATTGCAATGCGCGAATGTAACATCTCATTACTAGTGGGAAGGTTAGATTGGTAAATGTGAGTAACTAATGAGAGTTAGAGATACATTTCCATGTTCATGCATGATATGCCATACACTTATATATGAATATTGAATTTATTTGCACATGAAAATAATTGTACATGCATTCATGAATAATTCCGAGTATAATTGGATTGATTTGTGAATTCTTGAGTTATGAATGTTCTTACATTGGAAATATTAGTGATTGGTGAAAATATAGTATTTGTGAATTTTGGTGCATTTAGGAATAATTTTGGAAATTTTTGAAAATAGGAAAAAGAAATCAAAAGAAGCTTTGGAGATAATTGGTTTGTAAGGATGGGAGTTAATGAGTTTAGTTCAAAAGAAACTAAGTTAGAGTTTAGTCATTAAGAAAGTGACAAGTGTCACTTAGGCTTTTGTGCTAGAAGTAGGTTACTATTCTTTGAGAGTTGACAGGTTAAGTCTTATCTAAATTCCTTCTTCCCATGCATAGAGTTTACACCGTTAAGAGATTTCTATGTTTTCCCTTTCCTACACCAAACTCACTTCGCCATTTGTGTCCTCTACCCTAAGAAAAACAAGAAGCTGATCATTGCACTCATTGAAGTACGAAAAATTTTGTGGAGATTAGGGCTTGAAGATTTTGGAGTTTCAGTAAGTAAGTAGTAAATAAATCTTTTAGAGTTGGGGATTCATGCAACAAATTTCTAAGTTACTATCATTTGCATGGAAAATGACATTTATGTGTTTGTTCTTAAATATTGTGTTGTTGGGGGATGAAAAATCTGGTTATGGTGTTAATTTAGAGTTTTGAAAGTTTATTAGTGATTAAGTGTTGTAAAAGTGATTTTTGGAGTTGAATGGAAGAGATAATTTAGGTAGAAGATGAGTGAGATGTAAAGTATCGAAAGTTGGAAAATCTGGAAAAAAAAAAGTTCACTGAATATGCTTCAATTTTTTAGTCATAGTGTTTTTTCTAGTTGTCCAAATGAGATGATTCTTGATTTGGATTAAACTAGAGATATAAGGCTACATTTCATATGAAGACATCAAGTTTCAGTTTTGTATTTAAGAGTCTCAAAAGTTGTCATGAAGTTGCGAATAAGGTGCAGGACGTTGAAAGCTGATCGTAAAATTTGTATCCTGACTTTGGGAGAGAATATGGGTTTAATCTGGATAGATTTTGATAAAGTTGCTTTTTGAATAGTTGTAGATATCTCTTTTATCTTTCCAACGGTATATTATATGACTTTGGACATCGGAGTCAAAAGTTATGATCTTTACAAGTGGAGACGTTCAGGAGCAAAAGTAAGACGAAGTTACTGTTTATTCAATTCGTCTGATCACTGTTCACCTAATTCGTCTGATCACTGTTCATCCAATTCGTCTTATGACGTCAACATCATCTCACTTTGGCCAAAACATATTCTAGCTCAAATTTGATCCTCTAGATGACAGAATTGATCTTTAAAGTCTTCATAAAAGTTGTAGATCTTGAAGTCCTCTTTCCAACCATATAAAGAACACCTTAATCGGATGTCTGTAAGAAATGTTATGGAGATTTTCCCAATTTGTATCATCTGATGACGTCATCATAGTCTCAAAATGACGCCATCCATCGTCTGCTTTATTTTCTACCCTTCAAACGTTAGAATTGGTCTTTGAAGTCTTCATGAAAGTTCTAGATCTTGAAGTCCTCTTTCCAACCATGTAAAGAACACCGTAATTCGATGTCTGTAGTGAAAGTTATGGAGATTTTCCCAATCTGTATCGTTTGATGATGTCATCATCGTCTCAAAATGACGTCATCCATTGTCTGCTTTATTTTCTACCCTTAAAAAGTTGGAATTGGTCTTTGAGGTCTTCATTAAAGTTGTAGATCTTGAAGTCCTCTTTCCAAACATATAAAGAACACCTTAGTCCGATATCTGTAGAGAAATTTATGGTTGTTTCCCCGAAACAGGTTCAGTATGATTGAGTTCATAAATAGGGTTGCTTCTTTTGATCATAACTTCTTCTCTAGAGTGGGACGGGTACAGTGAGTGTGATCTTAAAGGATAAGAACTGGTGTTATTCCACCTAATATATTTCGGTATTTTGATGATTTCTGGAGCTCTACTAATCCTAATGAGATCGATTTTACGATGGATAGTACCCGGGATTATCATGAACATGCATTGTACATAATTCATTTCATACATATGCATTATCGAATACCTATAATGGTGGAAATTGTGATACTGTGTGCATTATTTATTATAGAGGAGCAACAGGAACGTCAACTTCCAGACATTGCCGGGTCTTCCA
Source organism: Erythroxylum fimbriatum (assembly GCA_026770325.2). Classification (NCBI taxonomy): domain Eukaryota; kingdom Viridiplantae; phylum Streptophyta; class Magnoliopsida; order Malpighiales; family Erythroxylaceae; genus Erythroxylum; species Erythroxylum fimbriatum. Next base: position 1,507,534 of record JANZLH020000427.1, read on the forward strand.
GGCATTAGCTTCGGGAGCAGCTTGTGAGTAATCTAGTTGGTTTCACTCAATAAATTGTTTGCTTTAGAATATATTTTGAATAATGATATTGATGTGGTTTAATTGTGCTGATTTTGGACAATGAAGGTCCAGTGATTTTAATGTATGAATGAGTTATTAAAGTGATCCTTGTATGTGAACGAGACGAAATAAGTGTGTCAAAATGTGCAAATTATGAATATGCATATGAATGCAAAAATGTGCTCAGCATTTCTGCTGAATGCCGGACTACGGTCCGATGATGAATGTGGCCTAAAATGGGAATGTGCATTCATGTGTTTGATTGAGGTTATGTTATGTGAAACATTCATTACATGAATGCATGAATGATAAAGGAAGTTATGACCGGAGTCGCTAGGATAAAGAGCTTAAAGCTCATAATGTGAATAGATCCTCGGGCTCAAGTGCGACTGTACCCAGTATCCACTAAGGGATATGGGACGATATACGACAAAGCTCGACATCCATGAGGGGATGAGCTGGTAAAAAGGCACTCGGTCATAACGACAATAATAAATGAAAGTGAGTCTCACGTGCATTGCAAATTATAATTGATGTGTTTCGTATGAACGATGTGATATATTACGAATATGCAATGTGGTGAATATTATGATACGTGTACTGATGTGATACATAAATTGAGTGAACCATCGATGATGGTTACCTCATTGAGTTTGTAAAACTCATCAAAATTGCAACGTTGTCTTTTCAGGACCGAGAGGCGACTCTAGCTGCTGAGAGGCTCTACCAGCCGTGTAGATTGTGTTTTGGCAAGAGAAATCATGGCTCAAAAGTTGGTCAGCTGGGATTTTTTTGGGTGACTTAGATAGATTGATGTATTTTCCTCTTTCATGTAGTACTCCTGTAATTGATTTTGGGAATGTACATATAAAACTTTTTTAACGACACAAAGTAGACTTTGATTTTTATGAAATGAAATGAGGAAAAAGTTGGTTTTAAAGATATTGTGATTTTCTTATGATGCTTTACAAGTGAATAATGATATGATGCCATATGAAGTGAATGTAGTAATCGATCGTAGCTCGCCCTTATCGTAGGATATATCCGGAAGGACCTCAAGGCATCCCGGTGCGCATCCCTAGGGTAAGGGGGTGCTACAACTGAGGGGCACTGCTGCCTTGTAGATTGTGTTTTGGCAAGAGAAGTCATGACTCAAAGGTCGGTTAGTTGGGATTTTTGGGTGGCTTAGATAACTTTGATGTATATTCCTCTTTCATGTAGTGCTCCTGTGAATGATTTTTTTTGTGATTGTATCTATAGAACTTAGTGGAGGACACGATGTAAACTTCGATTTTGTGAAATGAAATAAGGAAAAGTTGTTTTTAAAATATTATGATTTTCTATTGATGCTTTATAAGTGAATAATGATATGATGCCATATGAAGTGAATGTAGTGATCGAACGTAGCTCGCCCTTATCGTGAGTTATGTACCGGAATGACCTCCGGAAGTCCCAATGTGTACCCTGCGGTAAGGGGGCGCTACATACTTAATGATAGTTTACCATTTTAATTGATCAATATTAATGAGTGCATGCTTAAAAATGCAATTGGTGCATTAATAGGGTGTTAATATTTTTATTAATATGTATATTCAAATTAAAGAACTTAAACATGAATGGAATAAGTTAGTCCATTGGCACCTTTTAGGTGGTTAATGTTTAAGGTTAAGTTACTTATGTGAGATTTGATGTCATTGTATCATTATTGTATTGTTGCATGATTATATGTTTATATGCTTTTGTGTTTTGTTTATTTGTCGTTTTGGTTTTGCTTAGGGACAACCAAAGATTTAAATGTGGAGATGTTGATAGGTGTATATTATAGTATGTTTTCTAGAGGTCTAAGTGTGTTTTTAAGCATTTTCTTATATGATAATTATTTGTTTAGGGTTTAGAATTATGTTCTTTGTAACGTTTGTATGTGTTTTAATGGTTTGATTGTTTTAGAGCAAGGATTTGATTTTAAATTTATGTTTCAAAGGTTGTTTGATATGTTTGTTAGTGAATGGGAATATAAAGAAAAGATGAAGAACTTGAAGAATAGGAAAATGCACTTGACAAAGAGCATGGACAGGATGCACGATCGTCCATCCATGCACAATCATGCATAGCATTTTCTAACATGCGAAATTTTTGTATTCTTGGCGTGCATCCATGCACAATCATGCATAGCGTTTTCTGGCATGCAAAATTTTTTTATTCTTGACATTTTGGGGCTATTTTTGGAACCAAATTAGGTTAGAAAATCCTAGAAAGAACCCTCCAAGACTCAAGAAGTATTTAAGGAAAATAAAAATAGGAAAAAGTAGGTTACACTTCAAAAACAAGCAGATCAAAGTGGAACATAAAAACGACTCCAAAATTTACAGAATTTCTATATCAAGACATAAATTTGTTTTCTTTCTTTTCTCTTCTTATATTTCATTATCTTGGATATTAATTTGGATTAGTAGGATGTTGAACATGATTACGGATAATCCACATTAGGGATTATTCTTGAACTATTTTGTTAAACTTTATTCTTATTAAATTCAATATATATCAATTCTTTATGGTATTTGTTATGCTCATACATGATAATAAATTGAGAGATTGAATCAAGTTAACTGTGTTAAGATGCACAATGAGAGTTGGTAACTTAATAGACCTATAAATATCAGATTAATAAACAATTAAAGAGAGATTTTAAGTGTGAGTAAATTATCCTTAAGATTACGTTGAATCTAATTGACTAGTAAGGAGTAGTTTTGTAAATCGAGAGGTTGCAATTCTATTATTTTCTATCTCAATTGGGATTATTTGATTAGATCTCAAGATAGGGTAATCAAAACCTTAGGATATCTAGGATCAAGGATAATTGAATTAACACAAGATAAAGGAAAGACAAAACAAGAATAGAATAGCCCCTAATTTTCCGTTATTGATTAACTTTATTCTTATTGCTAGCTTCAATTATTCAATTGTTTACTTTTTTATTTTATTTCAAATTCAGTTATTTTATTTTAATTCAATTCATTCAATCGTAAACAAAGTGCATACAAGTTGTTAGGTGACTAATCAATCCTCGTGGGAACAACACCTTTTATACTATAAGCTACGATTTATATATTTGTAGCACAAAAGTTTTTATATAAAACTATAACAGTCTTATTGTCAATTCCTATAAAATCCTACTTTTTTTTTGGGAAATTCAAAATTAGCCTCTTAGCTTGTTTAAATCATATGATTTAAAATCGATAAACTTCCTCTGGAATATCTCAGTTTCCTTTTGATCACTTTAAGGCTCACATATAGGGAGTATCTTCCTCTTTTATAGTAACTAGAGCATAAATTTGACAATTAGAATGTTAAAAGCCTCTCTTTTATAGGGTGGTTTATCTTATATTGTCAATTTTAAATGGCTGCATATATATTGAAGTGCTCAATTTTTACTTCCAATGAATATTATTAAGTCTACTGAAAGAATACTTAAAACAATTTTACGGATAGGTAAGAAGAATGATTCCTATAAAGCTAAGGTCAAATGGTGTGGCCTTTGCTTGCTAAAAAGTGAAAAAGGATTTAGGATTCACTCAATTATGTTGTTAAACAAGGTGTTAGTAGTCAAATGCTTACGAAAATTATTCATGGATAATGCATCTTTATGCATTTGATAGATGCATACCAAATATTTTAAAGGAAAAAGCTTATGGTAGATTAAACTAGGTTTGAAAACTTTCCAGAATTTGAGGCAAATATTGAATATAAGGGGGTGTGAGAAGTTCAATGATATATATTACAAGTAATAAGGAAAGGAATTCTTTTGGTTTGGTAATTTATACTTACTAGGTCCTTTTCTTATATTTATATCCTTTACAAATTACTTAAGATTTGACAACTAACCTAAAGGTGGAAGCTTTTATCACCAATAACATTGACTTTGGCTCCTTCACAATCAGGAATGCTTCCCATTATCAAGGAAATTTTCTTAAATTATCTCCTAGGACTTCAAAAAAGGATCACTTAATCTGTAGAAACCATGTTTATCAATGGTTCACTAATAACTTGTGCATTCCCTTTTTAGAGGAGTTCACTTAACAACCAATTTCATTCTCTTGTTCGCCATCATAAAAAAATTATGGACGAGTGACAATCTCTTTTTTATTTCTCTTTCAAGCACAAGATGCATCCGCTATAACTCGAGTTCATTTTAAGAAATTAAGGTAGGATCGGATCTCATGCATAGCATAAAAAAAACAAAATATTTTTTATTCATTTTCTTGAAAGCCAAGACCACTTTAAATATTATAACATCATCAATGCATGAAAGTAATTAAATCTAAACGTAAATCATATCTTATTACGTAGCTTGATCATTTTTCTTGAAACTTGCCTTGAACCATTTCTAAAATAAGTTTATCACCACCACTATAGCAACACACTTGTCTAACATCTAATGATATACACATAAACTAGTTGAGGGAATGCTATAAGTGGTATAAAGAGGGTAAGCAAGGAGTGTTAAGTCCTTTAAAGCTTACGTCTATTTATAATATGAGGTGAACCTTTTAGTAATTTAATTGAAGTATATTTCTAGTTTTAATTACACTTTGATTATAACTACAATTAATTATAAGTAAATATCAATTAGTACAAATAAGAAATACTATCTCATATTGATCCTTATTATCAAATATCACATATTTAAATGCTAAAGTTTATTAAACATAACAATCAAGTCCAACTTGATTAAATTATCTTTCTCTCTCATCAACCATTTATTTATGAGCTATGAGTTTTGAAATATGTCGGCAAGGCATCTAGCAATGCATTGTAATGCCCCATATTAGGGGTTAGGATATTAAGAAAATTCAGTACATTTTATGCTTTGCATATTTGAATATTTGCTTATTTGTGCATAAGTATTTTAGACACATACAATAATTGTATATGCATTCATAGCATTTTTCGGGTAAATTGGTTTATAAATGGAAATTATGGATTTATATTGAATGTATTAAATGTGATTTGGCAATTTTTGTACATTTTGAGTATTTTAGAAATTTTTGGTGAATTATTATTAAGTTGAAAATTTATTTGGCGAGTATTATTATTATTTCGGAATTTTTGGTGAATTTTTGAAAATTTTGGTATATTTTGAATATTTTGAAATTTTTGGCGAATTATTTTAGCTGAAAATTTTATTTGGAGACTATTAGCAATATTTTGGAATTTTTGAAAATTTTGGGGTATTTTTAGATTAAGGAAAAAATAAAATAAGAGACCAATTAAAACGTGATTGAGACAAATGGTTTGTATTTATGGTGATAAGTGGCTGTTTGGGTTGAGAGACACGTGCATATACATGCACAACGCCACATACTGTTGTAAAGCTTTCCTCTGTTGTTGTTTCTTCCCATCGAAAGTCTTGGCAAAATACAAAAACTCTCTTTGTTTTTACAACACCAAATCCAGTCCATATATGTTGTTTTCTCACTAGTTGTTGCTGTTTGCTTGAATCATAGAAGCTCTTTCATTACTGTCTATCTTAGAAATTCTATTGAACATCAGCTGTGGAATCTTTATGCCTTCGATTTTCTTTTACTGCTGCAAATAACTAGGTTAGTAGTTTTGATGATGATTCTTTTATGGTGTAATACATACATACATATATATATATATATATACATGGTTTGAAAAAAATTGAGACCTATATATAGATATGTTCTGTTCTGTGTTAGAGAGAAAACATAATATGGATATGTTTGCATGCTTGAGGAATAAGTTATAAGATATTGTTGAGATAAGTTGGAGCTAGAAGAATCATCGAAGTTGTGTTTAGGAAGGGTGTAAAATTCTGGAAAAAAAAAGGAATATGATGAACTCATACTCTGTAATGTTACTGCACATACGTGAATTATATGCTTGTTTTTACTGATCACGCATGGATTTGGGGATTTGTGGAAAATGAATTTGGTGAGGTTCTGATATTGGGATGAGTTAAATGAAGCACAAGAGTAGATAAAAATGAAAGAAAATGCAGTGGATGAAAATCTGAACATTTGAAAGTTTATCGTAGAGAGAGAGGGAGAGGTGGAATGTTGGTTTTGTGATATTTGAAGTGGATAGTTATTTCTGAATTGTTTTGAGGTTATGGTGAGTATTGATGAGATAAAAATGAGTTTAGAAGTGATTCTAGATAAATGAAGTGAGGTTGAGCTTTAAAAAAAATTTGCAGTAGAAAAACGAAGAAGAAGATGATGAATAGTGTATTGGACGTTGGTGTTTGAAATGTAATTTTGAATTAGAGTTGTTTTGTTGCACAGCTTGAGTCTTTTGGCTATAACTTCCACATCTGAACTCCAAATGACTTGAAACTTAAACCAATGGATTCCTAAGACATTTTTCTTTCTCTACATAAAAATTTAGAGTTATCTGAATTGATTTGAAAGTGATTGATAGGATGAAAGTGTGGAAGTCTGCTGGAATGTTATGAACTAGAAATTTTCAAGATCATGCTTCGGTTTTCAAATTATAACTTGAGCTATAGATTTCTGAATGAGTTGATTTTTAATTCATATTAAACTAGAGACATATTTCTACAACTTTTGTGAAAGTCAAATTTTAATTCTATCTCTATGATTTTCAAAATTGGCATGAAACTGAGTTTTAGCTTAGGCTGTAACACTACCAGGGATGGAAATTATGTCCTGTGGTTATTGAATAAAAAGCATTGATGTGGGCCGATTTAGGCTGAGATGTCTTCACCAAAATTGTATCTTGTTCTCTTAGCTTTAAATTGGTATAAAGTTTGTAATTTTTGGATATCTGAGCTGAAAGATACGAGTTGTGCAATTTGAGGGTGTGATCATGTACTAGCTAAAAGTTCAAATGTTTAAAGTATGTGGTATTTTATGCATAACTCATAAAATACTAAATCAAATTGGATGATATTGAAGTCATTAAAAATTTAAGACGTTGGAGAACAACTTTCCAGAAGGGAGTTTTGCCTAATTTTGCCATTTACCTTATCAGATTAATTATACAAATTTGACCCGAAATCTTATAGGTAGAAAATCTCAAGGGGTCAATTAAGTTATGTAATGGATTTCGCATTGCTTTATTATGGTCCAATTTATAAATACAAATGACTTTAATGAGGGCTTTGATATCTGATCGATTTGATGATAAGAATTACAATAAGATATCCGGAATTGTCATTGAACATGCATTGTGCATACTTTCTATACATTGATGTGCATAAAAGAACACTTGTACATTTATGCAAAAATGTGATATTTGTGAATGTATTGTGTATGTTTTAGAGGAGCACATCGGATGCTAGTCGGACATTGCTTGACCATCCAGGCAATAGCTTAGTGGAGCGTACTGTAAGTCAACCTAGATGATTTCTTAGGATTGATTTGATTTGAATTTAATTTGATTTATTACACTTCCATTATTATTGAACTGTTTATGAGTTGTTTCTGGATTCCAAACCTGAGGTCCGAGGAGTTTAATAGTTAGGCATGTATTGGGAGTGCTTCGAATTGTTATAAATTTGACACTTGATTCTCAAGAAAAGTTAAATGCCGGACTTAGGTCCGATGACTGTGAGCTCTTGTCTGAGCATTTGTATAAGATTGTGACATATGAGATATTCAGAAATTGTTGCATTTCATAAAATGCATGCTCAGATAAAAGCGTTGTGACTTGAGTTGTCAATATGAAGCGTTTCTATGTAGAGCTTTGCTCCGTGATTTCTGATTTTACACATAGAGCTATACTCCGTGATTCTGTTTGACTGAGCCCTATGGGTTGGTATTTGTATAAGTTTGTGATAGGCAATCGGTCACAACAATAAGAAAGAATGTGAGTCTCATGCATATAACATTATAAGATTGAAATTTATTGGATGGTTTGCAAAGCTGAATGAGTGATAAATTAACGTGATTTATTTGCTATACTTAGTAATGTGAACTATGCGATCTTATGATATACCATGTTGTGTAAACATCTGGAATGTGTTTATGATCTGAATGAGTGTCTGTGAAATGTGTATTATGTGTATGTGATCCGGTGAAATCATCAATGATGGTTCACTCATTAAGTTCGCAAAACTCATAAAAATTGCAACGTGATTTTTCATATACGAGACAAGAGACCTAGTTCTTAGACAGGACTAAAGGACCCTTTGGATTTTGTTATGGCTCAGAGGTCTGTCAGCTGGCTCCAGGAGTGTTACGTCTTGTATTTTGTTGTTTTTGTTAGATCCTGTACGAGGCTGTAAATATTTTTCTTAAGAAAACAGTGTAAATTTTGTGGATAAATGCAATGACTAATTTAAAATTTTGCTGACTTTCAAATGATGTTAATTGGTGCCATGTGTAAGTTGGATTTGTTTTTACTCTAACATGTCATTATTATAGGATATGTACTTGAATGTTTCTAAATGTTTGAGTATGTAACCTCTGGTAGTGGGATGTTGCACAACAACTCAGAAAATTGGAGATGGACACGTGGCTACTGATCCGTTGCACTAGGAGAGGGGAAAAAGCTCTAAATCCAAAATAACTAACATTAGGCTGCATGTTTATGATTGGTCTAGCAAGTAGTATTAAAAAGTCGATTAGGGGAGAGAGAAGGTATGGAAGGATTGATTATGAATTCTCTCTCTCTCTGTGTGGAATTATTTCTATTTCTGGAAACTAGCTCTTCATCCCATTTCGTTTTGTTCTTGTATTGCTCTGCTGTAATTCTGATATATATGTCAGTAGCATTTCTGTCTTGGTAAGAAAAATCTCTGCACAGTAATACAAATGCAAAGTTGAGTTCAATTACCGTTTCATTAAATTCTTCTTAAATCTACATTCATTACAAACTTTTCCACCGTACGAAGTTGTTTCAGTAGTTTAGCCTTTTCTCCCATTGTCTGCTAGTTCTTAGATTGTTGTTTTTTTGTGATTTGTGTGGTTAATTGATTTCTAATTTGTGAGATTATATGGGTGGTAATTGGTTGGTTCTTGGTTTGTGGCTATGGCCCATAGGTGACTGAATTGCTTAGTGGGTTGAGTAACTAGTTTTTAGTTGGTGGATGGTGGTGTGGGTCGTGTGGTGGGTTAATGAATTAGTGAATTGTAAATTGTAAATTGTGACTTTGTGAGGTTGCGATGTCTGTATATTGTCGATTACAAATTACAAATTAAGGGTACACTTTTAATTTTAAGTAACACTTTATTGAAGAGTTAAAATTTAACTTGTTTTTAGAAATTGTTGATATCATTAACTCATTAAATATCTTATTAACATGATTTTGTAAGGATCAAAGGTGATTTTTTATACACAATTTGACTTTACTTTTTATTTTAATAATCATAAAAATGAGATAAAATTTGAGTTTATTGAATTAAAGTTTTCATTTATATATTATTGTCATTAGAAAATAGCATTACAAATACACAAAATTAAACTTTAGAAAAGAATATTTCTAATATGATAGTAAAATTACAAGTGCACATTCATTATCCTATTTTATGTATTGTTAAATACATAATATAAAATAGTTCATGGGAATTGAAAAGTGACGCTTTAGGTAATTTAATTTCTCATTAATTATATTTAAGTTTAACTAAGGTAATTAGATTTCTTTGTGATTATATTAAAATGAGTTTTAAGATACACCCTGATTAATGACAATATAGTCATTACTCAATATAAAGTGAAAATATAATATTAAAGTAATAATTTTTTAAATTTTGTATAATAAAGTCATTTTTGCAATGTAACTTACTAAAAGAAAGACATAGTTATGTACTATTAAATTTGTTATGTAATGATGTTATATACAAAATCTTTACTTTTTGAGTATCATGTTATTAATTTAATTTTGACATTTATCTTTATACATTTTTATAGATAGATAGAGGAAAGTTCAAGTACTCCTGATGATTTAATCGCTTCAAGCTTAGGAAGATTTGATGATCTAGCTTGGGCTCATTCTATATTGGTTCATGAAATAAAGAATCATATCATTTGTTTGTATTGCAAGAAACATTTGAAAGTTAGAAGGATCACTAGATTAAAGAGGCATTTGGCTCATATTAAAGGTGATGTGGAGCCTTATAAAAAAATGAGTCATGATGTAAAATGTCAAATAAGACTTTGTTTGAAGAGTATTAGCATGAAAAAGATAAAAGACAAAGATTAAACTATGAAATTAGAGTGAAAGTTCCTTTTGAGATATTAAAGGTTGATAGTAGGAATATTGAAGGTGTTATTTTACCCAACGAGAAGGAAATGTCGCACCTGATATAAGAAAAAGAAAAAGAAAAATGTCTATCTTTTTTGCACTGTAAACAACTCCTAGAGATTAACCTTCAATCCATAATGTCTTACAATCTAAAGAAGAAACTCATAATGTGAGCATGATAATGGCTAGATGGTGGTATGATTTAGTTATAGTATTCAATGTTGCTCAATCTTATTATTACCAGACTATGGTGGATGCTATTGCCTTTTACAATCTATAATATAAAGCTCCTTGAATCGATGATTACAAAGGTAAACTTTGGAGCAACTCTGTTTATGAAATAAACAGTTATTTGGATACAAAAAGAATGACTTGTGCTACTTATGGGTGCTCAATCATGTACAATAATTAAACAAATAGAAGACAAAAGCCTATTATCAATATTTTGTTTATTCTATAGAAAGGATAATGTTTTTTAAGTCTATTGATGCATTTGGCCTTAATAGAGATGTTGATACTCTATTTTAGATATTCGATGAAGTTTTGAATTAACTTGAGCCAGAAAATATCGTTAGTTTATTAATGATAATGATTCTGTTTACAAAGCAGTTCGAAGAAGATGGTAAAGTAGGTATAATTCTTTTTATTTAGCTTTTTATGTTGCGTATTGCATTGACCTCATATCGGGAAATATAAGAGATGCTAGATATTTTCCTATCTTTGATGAGATTGTAAAAAAAGCACAAAAAAATGATCAAGATCATTTATAATCGCGCATGGGTCATGAATTTAATGGGAAAGGATTTTACGGATGGTAGAAATTTGTGTCATCCTCCTGTTACAAGATTTGCAGCTAATTTCTTATTACTTGATTTTTGTATTATAATGAAAAAGGAGTTAAGGCAAATATTTACAAATGATAAGTGAGTTGTATCTTAACATATTAGTTCTAATGCTAAATTGGACTTTATATTACGAATTTTGGTCATAATGTCAATATATCATCGGAGTTTGTGAGCCTTTAGTGAGGTTACTTTGTTTGACTAATAATTATAAAAAAAAAGCAATAATGAGTTTTTTGTGATGTCATGGAGAGGGAGAAGGGAGCAATCAAGGCTAATATGAAAAATGGGCTTTCTTTGTACACACCTCATCTTGCAGTCATCAATGAGTGATGAGAAAGGCAATGTTACTCTCCATTGTTTATAGTTGAGATATTTTTGAATCCTAGTGTCTATTTCATAGTAAGTTTTACAAAGAAAACTGAAGTTAATAGGAAAATGCTATTAACGATTACAATAATTATTGCCTATGAGATGATGTAAAATCTCCTAAGCACACATGTGGAGGTTGATAAGGATGTTAGGGTAATTATGGGATGCCCATTGCTATTCGTCAAATAGACAAACTTAAGCCAGATGTATATTTTTTCACTTTTGTTACATGCTGAAAATTAATCATCACTTTATTTTGTTTATAATATTACTTTTGTTGTTTTACAGTTGCTTAGTGGGATTAATTTGGAAGTGATATTTCAGAATTGAAAAGGTTTGCAATTTGAATTTTGAGTCAATATGTGAGTGTAACAGTATGTGAAAGGAATTAGATTACATTTGAATTCATTCATTCTAACAAAAGGAATATATTGGAACACAAAAGATTGAACGACTTAGTCTTTATTCAATACCATTTAAGGCTTTGATAAAGGTATATTATTATCATATATCATTATTAAGTTGAATATATTTTATTATAATTTCTTAATAATTTAATTGTATTTATTTACTATGACTCTTAATAGAACAAGTAGTTCTGCAGATCTAATTTACCTTGACCAATGGCATATTGGGTTTTTAAGAAATCGAGTTTGATAGATGAGAGTAACCCAGAAGATAATCTTAGATGAAAAAGTATTGACATATCATTCGGTGTAATGAATTTGAATAATGGTGATGATAAGGCTCCTTTTAATGATGAGGATTTTGTACCAAATGAGAATTAGAATCAATGAAATTTGAGTGTATATTCGATTAAATGAAGTTCCAGGTTTTTCATTTCTTCTCTTCCTTTAACTTCACTTCTATTTGATGCATATGTTCAATTCTATATATGCAAATATAAATATATCTGTAAATGTTTTTATCTTAGGTTTCACTTTTAGTTGGTTGTTTTCTCTGACATAAACTCTTATTATAATACTTAGAGTCATGAAACTTTATTATTCTTTTTATTTGATGTTTTGATGTAATTATAATTTATTATATGATAAAATTATAATATTTTAAATGCTTTGTATTATTTTTTATTTTATATTTGCATGATGATTTTTTATATTAATTGTGTTTATTGTTTATATGAGAAATATGTGAAAAGTATTATTAATAGAAATAAATAGATTGCTATTATTTCAAATTTCTATTATCATGATATTTAGAGGCAGAGTTGATGTAAAACTAAAAATTACATAGTACAATATATTAAAGGACTATTTTGTATTTTAAAAAATAAGGGATTATTTTATAATTTTAAAAAATAACCTGAATCGGTACCAATATTGACTAGTATTGGTACAGTATTATACCATAACTAAATCTGATACAAATACAATATTTATAACATTAGTTTAGAGAGGTCCAAAGGTACACAATGTTACCCCTAATTAGTAGAGAAGTTGTTCCTAATAGACACACAAGAAAATGAGAAAAGAAAAGAAGAGATAACTATTTTGAAAACAATTTGAAGAAATTAAAACCAAAAGAAGTAAAAAAAATAACAATAAAAGAAATTTAAACATAGAAAAGAAATTCAAAATAAAAATATATAGATAAAGATAAAAATAAGTAAGAAAATAAATAGAAAATAAATAAAACAAACAAGCAATTGAATGAGACAGTTAAAAAAATACTTAAATAAAATGACAAAATGGGTAAGTACTAAAAACAAAAGTATTTAGATTAAATACAAAATACAATACTCGAAGGAAATTTTCAAGACTTATTAAGAGATAATGACATCTCTTTGTAAGATCATTACCTTATATCATAGTTCCATAAAATTTCCTATTGAGGGTCATGTCTTTGGTAAGCTCTAGTAGAATCATATCATACCTTGTCACATTCTCTCGGTTCTCCTTTTGTCTTCTTATTATTCTCTTACAGTCTTTAAATACAATTTTTTTGCATCTTTTGGTTAAGGTGTCAAGATGTCTCCTCTTAACACGTTCAAATCATCTAAATATTTTCTCCTTTAATTTACCATCAACATTAGCAACCCTCAATTTGTCTTTTACTATTATATTCTTGACCTTATCTCTTCTTGTAAGATTATATATCCAACAAAGCATCTTCATCTCTACCACCATTAACCTATAATTATGCATTTGTTTGATTGGCCAACATCTCGCCCCATAGAGTATGGTCAGCTAAATTTTTAAACTGTCGAATTTACTTTTTAATTTGAATGATATCATCTTATCACATAAAACTCCTAATGTGTCCTTTCATTTAAGCAACTCTAATTTGTTATAGTGAAGTATGTTTTCATCTATTTCGCCTTGTTTTGAACGATCGATTCAGGGTATTTCAAACAATCTTTCGACGGTATAATTTATAAATCAATCTTTATCTCCACGTCGAATACAACCACGTGGTCCAAAAAGTTATATATTAAGTATTCAATCAATTGAAAACCCTTAAACCATCATCATATAACCCATAAACAAAAACAAAAAAAGAGTTACATACAAACTCAAAAGACCTCTAAAACACAACAAAAAAAAGTCAAATATGCCTCTAAAATTTATTTTAAAAATAACATCATATTTCACATCATTCAATTATTTATCTCTTTATTTTACATGTCATCAACATTTTATGATTTTTGTTAACAATCTATACAAATATGTGATAATTTATTGAATCTTATAATTTTAGTACGTACTGGTACGTGGATGTTAATATTATTTGACTTTTAAGCTTTTGAAAAGGGTGTAGTAATAAATTTTTGCTAGATTTTAAGATAATTTTTGCCCTTATTTTTGATTCTAAGTCAATGTTATAGTTGTAATTGACTGAACTTAGTTTGAAGAGACTAACTTAATTCAGTTTAAGTTGAATTAATTATAATAATAATATTTGTTTGAAAAAAATAACATTATTTTTAATAATTAAATAGCGAATTATTTTACGTTTGGGCCCACGTGGTTCAAAAGCTTTTTTACTAGAATATGTGAACCCGATGAATGATGAGTAAGAGGAAGTGGTAATAAAAAGGGAAAGGCTGGCTTAGGATAGAAGGAAAAATGTAAAGTCGGAGTCAGGAAATATCACCGCCGCCGCGTGGGCTGATTTCGCTGCTTTCTTAAGCTATTGCTCGGTTTACGAGTGCAGCCAAGTTCAAGAGACTGTTAGTCAAGAAACTGTTAATTATTATCATTATTATTATTATTATTATTCATAAATCTTTTGTATAGTTTGAAATTTTATAATAATTTCATAATACTTGCAATTTTCAATTTTTTAAAAATCTTTTTACCTTAGACTTTAATTGAAAAATAATGGTAAGAGATAAACTAACTAAATTTTACTAATATAATAATTTAATTAAGTACTTAAATTCTATGTAATTGATTAAACTCAACTTAAATTTTGTAATTTAAAATAATTACAATAAATGATTAATTTTAATCAAATTTAACTAATTTAGCTCAAATTTAAGAACTAAGTTGAATTATCATATAAACAGCATTTGATTATTATAAGTATGGTATTCATACCATATGTTTTTGTAATTACTTTTAACCAAAATTTAAGTAAATTATACTTTTAAAAAATAAAAATTAAAAGAATTTTTTAATTTTAAAAATTGTATAATTTTTCAAAAAAATGTATACTATACAGTATAAGAGATATATGTGTTTTACCTTATTATATAATATACAAACACGAAAGTTGTGCGCCAAATCGGTTTTTTTAAATGTTTACGTTGAACCAGTAAAAGAAAATGTTTCAGATTTA
>JANZLH020000427.1:1636387-1651839 GCA_026770325.2 Erythroxylum fimbriatum
AAATAAAGAACAAAATCTCACAACATGCAAAGTTCAATAACTAGGATTCCGTAAACCAAGAAATAAAAATTTAGTTATCATGATTTTCCTAACTATTCCGATTGTCACTGGCGTTTGGACTGTCATAGGCGTTACTCTTCTTTGCTATCTGTTCTCCTAACTGCCGCCACTGGTCACCTAACTCAGCCCTCCTTCGTGATTTTCACTGTGCGTCTCTAGCCTCTACGCTCCTCCAGCGCCACACTCTTGATTTTGTTGCTCTCTCTTTCGGCTTCACTGTGCGTTCTCCCTTGTGCATGATGTCGTTTGATTTAATTTGTTGTCTCCTTTAGTTGATTCAATCCTCACTCCTCTTTGTTGCTATAGCTAATTGATTGGACAATTAAAATGTCAGTCTTTGGTCCACGACAATTGTAGCTTAAAAACCTCCCAGCTTAACGCTGCGTTTTACGTTTCTGGTTGTTGCACGAGGCCATGTCTAATTAGGGTTAACATCTAATTCAACTTTTTTATCCCAAAATTGTTGCGGTTCTTTTCGTTTAGTTCCAAAATACACCTTGACATAAAACAAGATTAATTTCCAATAAGTATAACTTTAAACCTCAAGAATAAAGAAAATTAACACACAAAAAGATTGAAAATAACGACAATAACAATTATAATTAAAATCAAAATCAAATTCTAATTAATTTAATTTTAATAAAATCAAATATTTCATATTTGATTCCAAAGTTTCTCAAATTTTATAATTAAGTCCAACTTAATTAAATTGATTTTCTTTCACAAATTGCTCTTTGATGTGTGACCCATTAGGTTCCTAATAAATTAACAATAATTATAAATTATAATTATAATTCACAACTATAATTAGATAAATTAAAAATCCTTTTAATTTATTTTTAATTCTTCAATTAAATATTTCATAATCATAAGTCATGATTGATGTCTAGCAACATGTCATGATTATCTAAATATTAGTAATGGGAAAGTGATTGACTTAACCTGTCCATGCATGGTTATAATGTGTAATTTAATCCTTTAGTCATTCAATATTCTAATTGAACAGAGTATGGATGCAATGTCTACTCTTATTATCCAATCATGCTCGTTCTTGCTAATTAGTAATTAATTTATAATTGAAAATTGAAAACTCCTTTTCAAATATTAATTCACTATGGCCAGAGAATTCTATAAATTATTACTAATCAAGAACTGTAGAATATTCTCTCTAATTATTTTAGATTGACCTATACTGACTTACTCAACTATCTACATATGATTCATACTGTATCCAATTACTACCGACTGAATTATCCTATAATGATTCATAAGTAGCATCAAAACATAGTAATTTCCATACTAGATACCTTGATAATCTCAAGTCTGAGGATCAATTATATAACCATGATTATGAGATAATCTTTAGACACATAAGTAATATTACATTCGAAATTCTCATAATCAAGTCAGTTTAGTAACTTATTTTCTAATAATCACCCACACATTTGTTTAAGTGTCTTTATACTTTAATTTATGAGATCAATTACCTTCTTCATAAGAAAGAAATAAGAAAGAAATATAATATGTGCTAATTTTACTGTTTCAACAATATCCGGTCTTAATGAAACTACAACTAGGAATATTTAGGAATAACACTTAAGTGTAAATTGAATTTCACAATTATGATCTCATCATAATTTCAATTACACATTAATTATTTCAAGGATTTTATCTTTAGTATTAAAACATAAAATAATAATTAAATTTATAAATAAAGATAAATAAATCATTTTCATTAATTCAAAATAATGTCATACATTAATTCAAAATAATGTGCTGCAAGGGCATAAATTAACACACACACACACATATAAATATAATTAAAGAAAGTATGAAGATATTTTTATATTTTGGGTAAAAGAGATAGACGTCCTTAGTTTTAGAGACCTTAAAAAATCACATGATCTTTTAAATAATCAAAACATTTTATCCCCCTTTTTTTCAAAGGTTTTTTAATTTTCAGTTTTATAGAAAAATATATTTTTTTAGATTTTGGTCAAAAAATAAAGACAAAATATATATAGTACAAACATCAGACATAGATTAATCAAATGTCACTAATATGATAACCCAATTTAACTCTTTAACTCGATTCAACTAATTAAATTCAACTTAAAATGATATTTTAAGATAATTATAATAAATTATTAGTTTGAGTTAAATTTAGTTAGTTTGGCTCGAGTTTAGAAGTTGGGTTGAATCATTATGTAAACAATATTTAATTAGTCTATATATGATATTTATATTGTGTGTATTTTTTCATTATTTTTAACCTAAATTTAAGAGAATTTTTTTTAAAAACTCAAAAATAGAAGGAAATTTTCATGAATTTTAAATATCAAAGAATTATTTAAAAAAAATTTAAATTACATAGAAGGTCTATGTCTTTATCTTTATATTTTAATGTAAAATAGTAAAAATTTTAAATTGTTCTTATCTATATATATATTACCATCTTACACTAATCTTATATTTTATAAATTAAATATTAAAAAATAATTAATTTTATCATCTTTTAGTAACTTTGTTGCTTTTATCTGAAAATAAAATTTTAATTTAAATACGAATATATAAATAACTAATTTTTAATATTTAATTAGAATTTTTGGAATAGATTAAAATTTATTATCAAAATAATTTTTGTTCACCACATGCAAAATTATTTTGAACTTAACTAGATTAAACTGATTCAATTTTTACAGTTAATTCAAATGAAATTATTTAATGATATATAAAATTAAAATTTATGTTTAGAAAACATATTACTAACTAATTTGATATAAATTTAAATAATCGATAATAAACTACAACATATAAGTTATAAATAAAGTCACATATAGTGTAATTATTATATTAGTGAAAACAATAATTACATCTAAAATAATTAATTATATTAATTTAACAAAATTTAAATAAAAATGTGAAAAAAGACAAAGCTTGATTCTAGTTTCCCTGTATCACATGGAGTTAGAAGCTCTCATTTTAGTTACTCCTGTAGTTGGTACGAGAAAAAAAAGGGTACAAATTATAAAAAAGATATTATGATTAGATGAACAATATTTTTATGTTAGGACAATTTGTTACATACCTTTCGATAGGGGTGAGTATTATTCGGGCTGGCCCGATTATCCGGTCCGACCCGGCCCGAATTAATTCGAATAAGAAAATTCTAAAGTTCGGGTAGTTCGGGTCGACCAGGGTGTTACCCGAATTTTTTTCGGGCCGGGACGATTAGAACAATACCTTTCGATTATACGAGAAACATTATAATTACCATTTACATTACTTTAATCAAATTTAGTAGGATGTATTGCTTACACTCAAGATTATCTCAAATTTCTTGTATAACAAGAATCTTATGATACTACGTAATCATGTCACACACAGCTCTTCTTTGGGTTGAAAAAAACAAACAAAAGGCTTGTTTAAGTAAGGGAAGAGTGTTGACAGGACAGGGCAGGACATTTACATAAATAGCATAAATCAGACATCTGCCGATCAATCACGCACGTTTCCACTTCACTTTCCATTTAATAATAATAATAAGAATAGCAACACTTTTTTCTTTTTTTTTTTTATAAGAGTTTTGGTTAGGTCGGTCATGTTAGGCTTAGGTCCAGGCCCAAGCGTCGACAGCTCATTCATAGGTGATAATCTCTCATGCATACGTAAAGATCTACGTGAAGACCTAAACCTAGCGGCTATTTCATATATAAGGTATTATTTTGCCATGATACAGGTACGACATTAGAACCCTGATTTTCTCTTAATTTCTAACCACCAAAACCCTCACAAAAAGACTTACTTGAGCGTCAGAGGGACCTACCGGGAATCAACCCCCGGCGCGCCTTTATTTGTTTTGCAGGTATCTCTAAGCCAAAGCCAACCAATCTCATGGATCCAAGCAGTAACGTCCAACCCCATCAAGATCAGACAGAACCAGATTTAATTGGCGCATCACCCCATAGGCAGACTAAGCGGGCGCATCTCATTATCGAGGGCTCAATTAGTTCTCCACCTATAAGTAAAACCTCGACTGTCTTAAACTCTTACAAAAAACACTAGCATAAAATCAAATTTGGTACCTAATCAAAATCAAGCCCCGCTCTCAACTATCCATCCACGCCCTTTCTCAAGAATAGCAACACATTACACACAGAGAGGTCAGACCTGTTCGTCACACGATGACAGCGCACAAGTACATTAATTTCTATTGCACTTGCACAGATAAGTGTTATTTACCATGTTCGGTAACTTTTAATATTTTTAAATACTGTAACATAATTATACAAATGATGTTATATTTTAAGTAATTAATGAATAATATTTTAATTCATTACATTGTATTAACTAATTAATTAATTATATTTTAATTAATTAATTACATCTTAATTATATTTTAATTAATTAATTATAGTTAATTATATTTTAATTAATTAATTAGATTTTAATTAGTCATGTAATTAATTATATTTTAATTAACTAATTAGACATTAATTAATTAATTATATTTTATGTTGATTAATTATTTTAATTAATTAATTAATTATATTTTATCTTAATTAATTTAATTTGTTGTAATTAATTAAAATATCTTAATTAATTTAATTTATTGTAATTAACTAATTAATTACATTTTAATTAATTAATTATATTTTAATTTCATTTTAATTAGTTAATTAGATTTTAATTAATCATGTAATTAATTATATTTTAATTAACTAATTAAATTTTAATTATACTTTAATTAATTAATTATATTTTAATTAATTAATTAGATTTTATATTGATTAATTATTTTAATTAATTAATTAATTAGCTTTTATCTTAATTAATTAAGTTATTAATTAATTATATTTTATATTTTAATTAAATATATTTTAATTATATTTTATTAAAAATATTTAGTTAAAATTAAAAAATTAGTGTTGTGAGAAATCAATCTCATTCCTCCCACACATGGAGGGTATGGACCATTAACGAACTAAAACTTGGGTACGAAAAAATTATTCAATCAATTATAATAACCAACCAACCATTAACATTTATTCTATTCCCATTGATTTATTCCCATACCCCTTAACCAAGCACCCCCTAAATATAACTATTTAAACTTGTAGTGTCTATACATTTAATCGACATTTAAGACCCACATGGCTTGGATCTAAAAGGACAAAGTAGGTACACAAAAACGGAACAGAGGATCACATCCCACATTAGTTAGGATTAGATTCGGACCAATTTTCACATGCTACGTACTTCGTCAGAAGTGCTGTTAACGCCACGTGTTACTCGTTGCTGCTTTCACAAGCCTATGTACATGTGGACTAGTGTCTTCCCTGACAGAGGTGAATTTAACCTTCACATATAACGATGGAAGGCGGAGAGAGAGTTCCACTGACTGCAAGACCGTTAAAAATTGGGTTCAGCGGGCCTGCCAAGCACTTCACGGATGCCATTCCCATCGGAAATGGCCGCCTCGGTGCCATGGTGTGGGGCGGCGTCTCATCGGAACTTATCCAGCTCAATGGTAACTATTGTAATGATGTAAGATTTTAAATGGAATAGTTTCTTGAAAATGGTAAGATGTTAATTGTGATTAGAGCTTATTTCTAGAGGACACGCTCTGGACTGGAGTTCCAGGGAACTATACAAACCCTAATGCTCCTGAGGCTTTGAGTGTGGTGAGGAATCTTGTTGACGAGGGTGAATATACACAAGCTACCGCAGAAGCTGTCAATTTGCTCGGTGCTCGTAAGAATGTATGTTGCCATTTAGAGTTGCTGCCTTTTTTGTTTTCCTTTCAATGATATTGATTGTCCTAATGTTGTGCTTTTGATGATTAAGGCTTACCAACTACTTGGTGATATAAAGTTAGAGTTTGATGATTCCCATCTGAGTTATGTTGAAGAAACATATTATAGGGAGCTGGACTTGGATACTGCAACTGCATTGGTGAAGTACTCTGTTGGTGAGGTGAAATTTACACGAGAACATTTTGCATCTAATCCTGATCAAGCGCTTGTGATGAAATTTTCAGGAAGCAAACCAGGGTGTTTATCTTTTAGAGTGTCCTTACACAGTAAGTTAGATCATCATGTTTATGTTAATGGAAACAGTCAGATTATAATGGAAGGAAGTTGCCTTGGAGAATTGATCCCATGGAATGCGAAGGAAAATGAGTATCCAGCAAAAGATAAAGGAAACAAGGATCCAGTGGGGATTCGGTTTTCTGCTGTTCTTGATTTACATATTAGTGATGGCATAGGTGTGATACATGTTTTAGATGATAAGACTTTGAAGGTTGAAGGTTCAGATTGGACTGTGTTGCGTTTAGTGGCTTCATCTACATTTGATGGCCCTTTCACTAACCCTTCAGATTCAAAGAGAGATCCTACTTCTGCATCTTTACATGTGCTGGAGTCAATATCAAACCTATCTTATGCTGATCTTTATGCACGTCATTTGGATGATTATCAGAACCTTTTCCACCGTGTTTCATTGCATTTGCATAAAAGCTCTAACAGATTTACAGGAGATGAGTCCCTGGACACCAAGAACCTTGTGCCTTCTGTGAAAAACCTTCAAGTGAAACAGGAAAATGATGCTATGATTCCAACTGTAGACAGAATACAATCTTTTCAATCTGATGAAGACCCATCATTGCTGGAGCTTCTATTCCAGTTTGGCCGATATTTGCTTATCTCTTGTTCACGCCCTGGAACACAGGTGGCCAATCTGCAGGGAATATGGAACAAGGATCCTCAGCCAAAATGGGAGTATGTTGGTTGTTTTTTGTTGCACCCATTCTTTTAGTCTGCTATATCTTGTTACTTCTCAATACTTAGTCTGCTATATCTTGTTACTTCTCAATACTTCTTAGCTATTTATTAATTGTTGCCAAGGTCCTCGCAGATTCTCATAATACCATTTGACTAAGAATGAACTCCATTATGCTTCTGATTGATATCCATGAAATAATCTGACACTTTTAACATAAAATTGAAGCAGGAACTACCAGGTGTACTGTTTTTGTCATAGTGTTAATAATTGACAGACTAGCTAATGTTATTGGTTTAATTTCAAGCGGTTGTAATTCTGCCGTTGATTATATTTACCCTGTTGGTCTTCTTTTAAAACAGAACATAAGTTGACAAACTTCAAAATGGAATGGGGATCAGAACCTGATGATTAAATATGATTCAGCAATGGATTTTACCTCTCCTTTTTAACAATATGACATTTGTATCTCCATTCATAAAGAAAAAGGAGAGATTCTATAAAAAATGACAGGACAGGAGAAAAAGAGAAGGATATTTCTTGCATTCAATCTTTAGCGCATCTATCTCTGTTTTCAGGTGTGCTCCTCACTTGAACATCAATCTTGAAATGAATTATTGGCCTTCCTTGCCTTGCAACCTTAGTGAATGCCAAGAGCCCTTGTTTGACTTCATCAAGTCTCTGTCAGTTAATGGAAGTAAAACTGCACAAGTAAGAACCAATCCCACTGATGAGACTATCAAATACACTAAAGATATGATCTAGTTCTTTATTTTCTTTAATTTGATAATATTGCTAGATTTATGGAAATTAAGGAGTATCTAACTTTTTTTGGAGGAGGATTAAGAAATCTAAGATGCCATAGTTAGCATCTTAAGTTCCGAAATAACAGACTACTGAAGTGTATTTTCGTGATTAGTAAGTTCCCATGTCAGAGAAGGCCTAAACTATCCAGGTCCTTAATTCCTCAAATTGTTATTTCTTCCTATGTTTCTTATCTAGATTCAGAATTTGATAGGTAAATTACAAAGCGCATGGGTGGGTTGTGCATCATTCCTCTGACATCTGGGCGAAATCATCAGCAGATACACTTGATCCTACATATGCACTGTGGCCAATGGGCGGGGCATGGCTTTGTTTACATCTTTGGGAGCACTATAATTTCACGTTTGAAAAGGTAAGATTGTGATCCATAGCTGAATTTTCATCTTGCATTCATTTGATTTATGCCTACGTATATCCTCCCTGTGACAAAGGCTTGCATCTTTCTGCAATACTGTTGGATTATAATGAACTGTGGGCACCAGTCCTATATTTTGTCTCTGTTATCTCATGCAACACTAAATGAAGAAGTTCTCCACCATGTGTATCTTCATATGCTCAAGTCTTAACATAATAAAAAGATTGGTTTCCCTTTTAATTGACTGCTGACTAAAATAAGAAATTAAGAAAACTCTAGAAATAGAAACAAAAACCTGTAGATGGCTTCTCCAACTAAACCATAGTTGATGAGGAGAAACATCTGCTGATGCAGATGAATGTAAAGAATTATATTTTCTTTTTTATACTGTACATTACTTTATAATTCTCAGAACAGTTTTGGTTTATGAGAACATCATACATGGATTTAGGAAGATAAGTTACTTCCGTTTTCTTACTGGTTTAGTTGAGAAACATGAGATTCTAGGATTGAAGTAAGTAGGTTCTGTCTTGCATCTGGAACTTGTACAATTTCATGATGTCATACATGACTGAAGATTACCATTTCATTTCTGCTGAAACTTCCCACTCTTGGTGATATTGTTTTTGTGCACCCTTTGCTAATTTCTCATAAATTTCTAGGACTTTCTTGAAGCAAAGGCATATCCCCTGTTGGAAGGATGTGCATCATTTTTGTTGGACTGGTTGATTGAAGAGCATGGGAAATATCTGGTAACCAATCCATCCACTTCTCCTGAACATGCTTTTATCACTTCAGATGGCACACATGCCAGTGTTAGCTACTCATCAACCATGGACATAATGATCATAAAAGAAGTATTTCATGGACTTGTTTCTGCTTCTGAGGTGAGGCTCTTATTCTACATTTGATACTATAATGATAATCTTGTGTGTTGGTTGTCTGGCTTTCTTGTTAACCTACCTACGGAACAGGTTTTAGGAAGAAATGAGGATCCTCTGGTTCAACAAGTTAAAATGGCTCAAGCAAGGCTTCGTCCCATAAGAATTGCTCAAGATGGTTCGGTCATGGAATGGGTATGCAATTGACTTGCATACTGATTTATCAATTCTCTCTTGAGAGGTCTTATATATGTTTGTTTGAGTGATGTTCTTTATAGCTGCTGAAATTGACTTGTTCATAGTTCTTCCGTAGAGCAGGCAGAAGATTTTAAGGATTCAGAGGTGCACCATCGACATCTTTCACATTTATTTGGTCTCTTTCCGGGGCATACATTGTCCCCTGAGGAAAATCCAGACCTTTGTAAAGCAGCAGAGAAAACCCTTTATAAACGAGGTATTTCTAGATTTATTGACTAAAGTGGTTGTTTGACCATTATATAACTAACTAGCTTCTGGTTTTGGATTATCAGAGTGGATTCCTGCTGTTTTGTTAAAAAACAATAGCTGGCAGATTATGATAATATTTTCTTACCCTGAGAAAACAAAATCCTTGCCTAGGACAGTGCCATATCAATGCAGCTCCCAAGGGCATATGCAAATAGTAATTTTTCATTTGAAACTAGGTTGTGATTAGAAATGCAAAGATAAAAATGAGGCCGGTAGTGTCACAAAATTGAGCAACATGCATAAGAAAGAGTTTTTGTTGCATGTTTGACAATTTCGATTAGAGAACTTTGCACCTTCATGTTCTCCAAGGTGCCAAATATGCAAATTTCCATGGGAGTCTTGTTTCCTGAAGGGCATTAAATCAGTTAATTTGTCTTAGCCCACTCAATAATTTATCTAATTGGTTATTGTAGCTAGTTTCTTCTTATTGTGTAAAAGCAAATTGAGGCTCTCAATTGACTTTATTTACTTGGATTTTATAGTCAGATTATATTTCTCCTCATCCTTTGGTTCATGAAAGCAGGAGAAGATGGTCCAGCGTGGTCAACAGCATGGAAAATTGCTTTATGGGCCCGTCTACGAAATAGTGAACATGCTTACAAGATGGTTAAACATTTGATTAAGTTGGCAAATCCGGATGCTGAGGTTGGCTTTGAAGGTGGTGTGTACAGTAACTTATTTACTGCACACCCTCCTTTCCAGATTGATGGCAATTTCGGGTAAGACTATCACTTGTGGTACTGTAACAATGTAACAATGAACATGTACCAGTTAACTAGCAATTAATTCCATTCCTAACTTGACGAAGCTCGATCTCTTGTATATTTAGTCTGACTGATTCATGCCTTAAATATTAAGATAGAAGAGGAAACGTAACAGGCAGGTTGTCTTATAGAGATCCACAGCTTTGTTATGTTTTACTGAAGCATAAATTTTATGTTGGTGGAGAATGCTTGATGTCTTTACGAGATCAAATAAAATAGTCACATCTATGACAGATGTTTCAATCATATTGTCCCATTCAGCTAGATCAACTGTTTAGCCTCCCAATAAAACAGTTAAGACCTTCATGTTGGAAATTCTTACAAGTTACTGCTTACTAGTTGGAATTTGAATGAGAAGCATGGACCTGAAGCTGTCAGCCAAGGTTGCAATAGCAACTTCATTACATCTATCATGATTCTGTTTGTTGGATTGTCCATCTTTTTATTACAAGTACCTGTAGTAATCTCATCCTTGTTTGTTACTGAACTAGTAACCTATTTTCTCCAAGTCCAAAATATATTTCAATTTGTAGTTAGAACTCGAAACCCTTCTTACTTAATGTAGAAAGGTGGGCACTATTGCCAAATAACACGTAGGTGCATCTATATGTTTAGTAAACCTGCAACTATTTGTTTTCAGGTTTACAGCTGCAATTGCAGAAATGCTCGTGCAGAGTACATTACAGGATTTGTTCTTACTTCCTGCGCTGCCCAAGGAAAAATGGCCAAATGGAAACGTCAAAGGATTAAAGGCGCGAGGAGGTTTGACAGTGAATATGAGCTGGGAAGAAGGGCATCTCCAAGAAGCTAGTCTTTGGCTGAAGGACCAAAGCTCTTTCCATAGAATACATTATGAAGGAAACGCCGTAAGAGCAAGCTTGTCACCACACACAATTTACAAATTTAATTCAAAGTTGCAGTGTGTATATGCAAGCTCCGTTCCTGAGCTGGTTGGTTCTTGAGAATCAGGATATTACTTTTGCACTTTTAGTAAAGTCTGTGAATAAATTCCTACCTTAATCTTAAGGTTCTAACGAGAGTGTTTTATGGCTTAGTCTTGTCATAAATATTTAGCAGAGAAAGAAAAGCATGTGAGCAAATTCAAATTGATGTATCAATTACTTTTTAAAGATTATTTTAATCTGCCTTCTACAGCTCCAAACCGCAAAAACAAAATTGGTAAACAGGCACACGGGCTTACTACAATCGGATGGCCAGAAACCTCAGTCGTCATCTTATACACCCAATCTAACGGATCTCATTATTTATCTCGTCTCCCTGAAACTCGTTTAAACCCTCGACGAAAACTCATTTCCCAAAACTTGGCTTCTCCAAAGAGACTGACACAATGGCTTCGCGCAGTGTAGGATCGCTGTCTCGCTCTATTAGCTCTGCCGCAAGATCTTCGCCGATTCGTTCTTCCCCGCCGCTTCACCGCATCCGCCCGCCTACCACTCCCCGCCGACAATCCTGCCACTTCTTGTTGTCTCCTTCTAGGTTCTTAAAAACTCTTACTTTCTATTAGTCTGGAATGCTGCTCGAATTTCAGGCATCTTGTGTGATTTAGTTCTAAAGTCTCTCTCTCTCTCTCTCTCTCTCTCTTTTTTTTTTATAACTCAATTGGAAATGGAGGAGATTGTGTATACTTGATGCATGCTACCGTCGAGTTTCAACCTTCCAATTATTAGACTATCATAAACTCTGAATTATGTAAAGGAAAAAAAATTTGAGGATTAAAATATGTTAACAGTTATTTTAGTGGCTGAGTAGATAATTGTGAAATGTGTTAAAATATGTGAAATGTGTGAAGTTCAATTGTTTATCTTACATAGTATGAATGAATGAAATTTGATGTGAGATACAATTCAGTGAGAGTTTTATGTCCGGATTTGGAGGTTTTCTGAGATTTCTTGTTGTGTGTTGGTTTTTACTAAGGATATATCTTTGCGTATTTGTGTTCCAGGAACTTTCGGGAACTTGGATGTGCGCAATCGTTGTTGCCTCTACATGGCATGTCCACTTCAGCACACCTCACATCACGCTTCAATTCTAAGTTGCGGGCTTTTTGTGAGCTGTCTCACGGTACCTTCCGTCGTTCTTGTCAGGATCGCTAGTAGTCTCTTTGTGAGTCTTGATGTTTTCTAGGGTGCATAACAGAATAGGAGCACAATGTTTTTGGATTGTTGTTATTCACAAACTGTTGCTTGAATAACTTCAATTTGAAACATGAACTCTTTATTTGTTTTTTCTTAAAGTAGTCAAATATTTGTTTGGTAAATCAGCTTCCAACAAACTGGTTTTATTTTTTTCTTTCCAAGCTTTTTAAAAATTGGTTAATAAGAATGACTGGGATTGATAGGATGGAATGGAAAAGACGGGTGATGGACGTGGATTTGCATTCAGCTAAAGGAGCAGCATTGACCCACAATTGTAGGTTTCTTGTTTTTATGTTGTTCTCTGCTCTTTAGAATGAAAGACAGTGAAGCCAAACGTCACTATAGTGAATGCTAAACAAGAAGTGAACTTCTTTCATCATTTCCTGTGTTTAGTAAAAGTTGAATCAATTTTGCAACGCTATTTGTACTAAGGAAGCAGTTCAGTATTGTATTGCCATACAAATGATCTGAAGGCATTTTTATTTTTCACGATCCCACATCTTTACATGGATTACACATGGTGCTATTTTCAAGTTGAACGTGTAGAACCTGTGGTTTATATTTTTACTCAATTGCTTCATACTTATGAACCATGATGTATGACTGTTCATTTTTGGTTTATGTTTCAATAGATGAAACAAAAATATGCTCTGGCTAGAGGTCTTGTGGAGAACGCATACTGTGTTCTTACTTGATGAAATATTCCAGAATCTAGGATTTGAAATTCTCATTTCTTTATTTAGAATTGTTTTTCGATTTGTTGAGACATTAAGCTCAATACGCTACCATTACAGTGGCCATAGCTGTTATTTTCCAAGCTCTGGGTGTTCAAATCATTGTTTATTTTCATTATTTGCTTTTGGAATGTAATGTTTTGTTGTAATTATAAAATCATTTGGCTTTTCTGATCTGTTCTTTCTACACGGTTAATAATTTTTTGTTTTGTTGTCACAGGTACTTGAAAGACTGTGGTATCAGCTCAGTAAGTGCAGAACAGATACTCATGAAGTTAAGAAACTGGGAATTTCCTGTGGGAAGTTAGGCATTTTGATAGGATGGTTGAATAAAACTTTAATGTTTCAAGTTTCTTCCATGGTTAATATGGTTAGCGACAAGTTTAGCAGGTTGCTTAATAGGCACCCAATTTCTCGTTCCTAGTGACACCGATTCCTGTGTTATCAGGAAGATTATGCTAATGTTATAAACACATGCTGGGTTTCAGTGCTTTTCATCTTTGTTTGTCTCATGCTAGTTTTGAATGTTTCCAGCTTATCTTATTTTACCCTCCACTGGACTCATGCAACTATGAATTAACGACGAGTCTCCAGAATAGGCTAAGTGTCATTTTCCAAAATTCCATTTCCTGTTTTAACGATCCAGTGTCAAATAACGGGAATAGGTGAAACAATGTTAGGAATGGCAATTAGCGCCCGGCCGGGCCGATCATCTTAGGACATGGGATCCAAAGTTTGATCAGGTTTAACTTATATCATCCGAATCCAAACTTGATCGGGTTTTGAACAGATAGAAGTTTGCTCGAAATCGGATCTAACCTATCAAAATCTCAAAACTTGACCCAATCCACTTGAAACCCTACCTGATGATGCCTTTGGATCCTCTTCAATTCCTACTCTCCATTGTGCCTCTTCCGTTCTTTTCTATTAGCCTCTCTTCATCAACTTTGTTTAAACATTTGATCTGTAATCTCAAAAGTACAAATTGGTCCAACTACTTTTGTTTCCAGCAGAGATAAAACAAGAAAAACCATCACAGTGAGAAAAAGAAGAGAGGAGCAAAAGAAACTGTACCATCCTAAGAGCAATGTAGAGGGAGAAATAAGACAACTGTCAAGAAAAAAAAAAGAGACAAAATCATCAAACTTTGTTGACACCGTTACTGATCCAACAGCCTCTCAGAAATTGTACAATGAAACCTCCTCAACTGGTAAAACCATCAAATTTACAAATATAGTCAGGCTTTTATGTCAGGTTGGTGATGCTGTCGCCTGCAACCAAATATAAAAGAAATCACTTCCGTTAAAACAAATTAATGTAGTAGCGGTAAGCGGATATCGTTCCCACGAGGAATCTCTAACAGTAAAGGTTAACTAGTTCAAACGAAAATAGCGAGGGGGGTTTTGTTGCTTACTGAAATAATAATAAAAATCAAAGAAAATTGCAAATTGAAATAATTAAGCATAATTAAATTGAAATCAAAATAAACAAACTCCATAAGTGGTCTTTATTGAAAATAATTAAAATTCATAATTAAAATTGCAGAAACTTAAAGACAAATAAATAAGAAAATTGAATTAACTAAAATCCGTAAATCTAATAATGAACTAATCGGAATTTGTAAAAAGACATAAACTATCAAACTAACGAAATGGACTTGCGGCAACCAAAGGACGAAGATGACATGTGCGACGTTTGAAGCTGTTGAGGAAATAAAAACCAAGAAGAAATCAACTATGCGGCAGCCCAACGATGGTGAGTGCGTCGGTGATGGACCAAGGAAAGAATCAGCGTCAGCCAAGAGTAAAGAAGGGATGTGCGATGATCACTGAATGTGCGGCAGCTTATAGAAACTAAATAACACGTTGATCTATGAAAGAAACAAGAAGAGAATTGAGATACGGCAGCTAGGAGAAGATTGGGATATGCGATGTGTTGAAATCAGAGGAAAAACAATTTACAAAATCAAGAAAGATGGGTTGCGGCAATCTGGAAAAATAGAATAAACAATAACCTAAACCTAATCTAATCTAAAACCTATGCTAATCTATGACAACCCTTAACTTTAAACCCAATACATATATATAAAAGCTGCGGCAATCACATCATATTCCTAATTAAATTCAATCTCTCCATGATCTTGATCTTGATTTGTCCAGATTAGGTTGGTCTTTCAATTTCGGTAGAAGTCTTCTTGAAAAGAAGTTGAGATGATCTTCGATTGTTGTGTTCTAGTTGGAGACAAATTCTGGAATTTTGCAGATTTGAAATTTTGTCCTTCTTTTGCGTCTTTTTGGTCCTTTTTCGTCTTCGCGGCATTAAAAACCACCTGAGAATATTTAACAATTAATTCCATCAATTTAAAAATACCAATTTAACAAATCAATAAA
>JANZLH020000427.1:1651939-1665957 GCA_026770325.2 Erythroxylum fimbriatum
TGGATCCCTCAACCAAGACAAGAAAATTAGTTAATCATAATTAAATTGAAATCAAAAGAAATAATAATAAAAACAGTCTCCATAACAAGTCTTTAATGAAACTAATAAAAATCCCTAATTGAAAGCTGCAGAAATTGAAAGGCAAATAAACCAGAAAATTAAATTGATTAAAGTCCCTAAGCCTATGAATGAACTACTTGGAAAGTGCAAAAAGAATTAAACCATGAAAACTAATTAAAGGAAATTGCGGCAGCCAAGAGAATGGGGATGTGCGTTGATCACTGCTGGAGAACTTCAAGAACGAGAATAGAGGAGAAAGCAATTTGTGGCAACAAGGATGGGAATGCGTCGATGGTCTGTTGATTATTGAAGGAAAAGAATAAAACCAATTGCAGCAGCCTCCAAGATGAATTACGATGATAATAACGTGGACCAGGAGAAGGACAGGTGCGGCAATCTTGGTGAATAAATAGAAAAATACGATGATCCTCACCCTTTAGCAACCCTAAATCTCTTCATATACGGCAATATCCTTCACTTCCTTCTTGAATTCAATCACTTCATAATCTTGATTGGATTTTATCCCAATTAGATAATCTTCTAGTTTAGGTGAGAAACTTCTTGAAAAGGACTCCAGATTATCTTGGCGATTGTGTTCTAATTGGAGATAAATTCTGGGAATTTGCAAATTTGGGATTCTGTCCTTAGGCGTGCCCACGCCTAATCTGTGAATTTCGGTCAGACTGAAATTTTCGAACTTCTTGCCATATTTTTCATCGTTTTGATCCTTTTTCGTCTTTACGACATTGAAAATCATCCGTGAACATTTAACAATTAATTCCATCAATTTACGAACACAAATTTCACAAATCAACCAAAATAAAGTCCAACATAAATGCAATTTAATTGACTTAACACAGGTCAGGTCTTGAAATTCGAATTTAACTTTGATTAAAATCTTGAAATTAAAAAGAAGCTTAATTCAATCATAAACTTAATTACAGCTGGTCGAGCTGAGCAGATGAAGCCAAACTTGGACTTCTTTATCAAGCCTAAATAATATTCGAGTCTGTCAAGGTTGTACTATAAAGAAGGAATGTATATTGTAACAAATGAAATACGAGTGGCTGATGCTGAAGAAGTTACTTTTGAACTAACAGAAAGAAAAGCAACTATTGAAGTGGGAGAGTAGAGTCGAAAAGAGGACTCCGCAGTTCTTTCTCTCATTCAAAACCGTGTATAAGCTATTCCACTTTTACTATCTTAACTCTCTTTTAATAAAAAAAATAAAAAAGGAAGGATGATCTGTTCCCATATTGTACGCATAGGGATTAGGGACTAAGAAAACAACTTGCTACAAATTGCAATTAAGCATATTAACTAGTCAACGATGTGACTATTCTGCGTACCTTTTGTGGCATTTCATGGATATCGACACATGGTCTATTTGTAATAAGAGAATAGTTGAACTAAGATTCAAGAATGCGAGCCAGGGCATGTTGCTATGAGCCTTGGAAACATGCTCCCACAATGTGGGGCCTGTTTGATGAAGCAATTGAACTAGTTGTATACTGAGGAAATTGGTGTTGGTGATCGATGCCTAGTGGTTGGTCTTCTTACGGAAGTTGGCCATTGTTCACAAGTGATTATGAACTGCCCCAAGTGGACTTATGGACAATTGTGTTACAAGACTTTACTGCTATTAGTTGTACATAGGCATTTCTAGACCAACTTTTGTCTCTGAGAAGGAAGTATAAGATCGTTTTTGGGTTTTGGCTTATGGGTTGGTACTGCTTGTAATGAGGCAAGTGTAGTTGGTTTGGTGTTAGAGGAAAACCACATTTGGGAATTTCACTAAAGGAAAAAAGAATGAAACTTTTGGTGTTGAACAAGGAATGATCCTACAGAAGATGGCTCTGGTTGGGAATTTCACTAAAGGAAAAAAGAATGAAACTTTTGGGGTTGAACAAGAAATGATCCTACAGAAAATGGCTCTGGTGGCACAGTTACAAAGAATAACCAAACGTGTGATTTCTCTGAAGCCGTGAGGATGGAAGTGTGAGTAGTGAAGAACATATGTTTGCTATGAAATTTACTCTCTCAAAGTTGCATAATTTTGGATTTTATAAACCCTAAGCCCTCAAATACAATTTTGTATTTCATAAATTTAGAGTCCATGTTAATCATTATCCTAAATACAATTTATGATTTTATAAATTTAGGGTTCATGTTCGCCTACTTTACTAACATTGACTTTAAGTTAAAAAATCTTTTCTTCCAATAAATGATCTCTTCTTCTTTTGATTAAACCTTTCTTTGTCTCATCCGCATTATGTTCTCCCACAAAAGAATGATGAAAAATGTGAGTGACTCATTTGAAGAAATTTCTCATCTTGATCTCAAAAGTAAGCCATTATTAGGTATGTAACTCTTTTATGAACTTTCTTATTTAGAAACCCCTTTTGTTTTAGTTCTCATATTTTATGGTTTCGAAAACCTCATTTTTATAACTTTGCTAGTTGTGCATCTATTAGCTTTATCATGTCTTCTGCTTTCCCTTTCATACATTCAAACTTTGTAACTCATTTGGTAATAAAAACTTATGCAGTGTGAGATTTGGAATTGGATTAGGCAATAATTATGAACGTGGTTTTGGTTATCAAAATGATTGCTCTTTTCAATCTTTAGTAAATTGTATTCACTTATTGTTTTAGTTGAGTTATGGTTGAGACTTGATTACTATATTTTATGTTTGAGATATTGAATTCCCATGTTTTCTAGTCTATTAATTTTGAAAAAAAGCTGCAACTAAAGATATCTAATTGAATAATCACCTATGTCTCGACTAGTTTATAAGCACAGTTGACAAGAAGAACATATTAGAAGAAATTCAAAAAGGTTTACACCAGGAGAGGAAGAGAGAAATTGTCTCATAACAATAGCTCAAAGTTTTGCTGTGACACTTTAATTGAGTTTTCACAAACAAATGAAAATTTGATGTGTTTAGTATGATTGCTTTCTTTCGATGCGTAAATAAGGAAATAAGTACCAACAATTCTACTTCTTGTATAACCATCAAGACTAAAGAGTACTTATAATATTATGATTTTGGATTGACAATACCTATGATAACTTCTTGAGCCAAGTTCAACTTAGATAGATGATTTTTTAGATAACTCAATATGGTAAATCAATATTTTTATAAAGCAATAAATAATGATAGAAATGTACATGTTACTCTTATGTACAAAGGACATATAACATATTCATAGGAGATCACAAAAGTTAAATATTATATAATCCTAGTTCTTTCTAGGGAAAAAAATGGGTCAATGTCAGCAATGGTAGGCATTCAACAATGGTAGGCATGGTAGCCAACCAATGTTGAAGCCTCCAAAACCTCCAAAGTTGACAAAAGAATGGTTGGCTCATATTCAAACTTGGTTGCCTAATAGAACAAGAAGAATGGTTGGCCAACATTCTTCTTGTTCTATTGGCCAACCATACTTCATTCTCCTGCCTATAAATAGGCAGGAGATGAACGTAGAGAGGAGAAGCAAGCAAACTGAGGAAGAAAAAAGAGAGTGAGGTGAGAGAGAAAAGTGAGAGATAAAGAGAAAGAGAGTGACAAAAATATTTTGTATATTTTTGGTCTAGTTTTTCCTTGTAATTCTCCAGTTTTTCTCAGTAGTAAAAATCTTCTATCCTTGCCGGTAGTTTTTACCCCAATTTGGGAATTTTTCACGTAAAATATGTGTGTTCATTATTATTCTCTCAGTCCTATTTAGCTACGAACCTACTCTAATCTGGTCAATTTTTACAACAGTCAAGTCGATTCAGTACCATATGGCCTGAGCTTGACAATTTTTTAAACTTGAACTTAGTCAAAAGTTTAATTTGCATAGAACTATTTAGTTTGAGCTTGAATCCAAAAGTTTTTATCAAGAGAATTAAATGAAATTCAATTCAACATAAAAGACACAAGTTTTCTAAGATTATTTTTGAAGGTCATAAATTTTAGTTTAAAAGTCAATTTGTTATTCAAATTCATGAGCCTTTGGTAAAAGTACTTCGTCTGTTTGATAGTTGATAGTGATATGAAAGCAACTATTGGTTACTTTCGTGATGTCATGGAGAAGGTGAAGGAAGCAATCAAATTCAATTTGAAAATTAAGACTTTCTTGTATATTCCTTATATTGTAGTCATTAATGAAAGATGGAAAAGATAACTTTTCTCTCTATTGTTTGCTATTAGGCATTTCTAAATCTAAGTATTTATTTAGACTAAGTTTTACCCACACCAAAAGCTGAAGTTAAAAGGAAAATGTCATTAACTATCACAATAATTGTTTTATATGAAATGATAAAAACATCA
The DNA here is from genome assembly GCA_026770325.2 of Erythroxylum fimbriatum. Taxonomy (NCBI): domain Eukaryota; kingdom Viridiplantae; phylum Streptophyta; class Magnoliopsida; order Malpighiales; family Erythroxylaceae; genus Erythroxylum; species Erythroxylum fimbriatum. Next base: position 1,656,315 of record JANZLH020000427.1, read on the forward strand.
CCTTAGATTACAAATAGAGGTATACAAGGATGCATGCAGTCATTTTGGGATGCCCATGCAATACATCAAAGAGACAAACTTAATCCAGTTTTTTTATTTACTTTTGTTACTTATTTAAAATTAATAATCACTTTATTTTGTTTGTAAGTTTACTTTTGCTGTCTTACAGTTGCATGATGTTCCAGAATTGTAAAAGTTTGCAGTTTGAATTCTTAGTCAATGCGTGAGTTATAAAAGAAATTGGATACATTTGAATTCATCCATTAAAAAAAAACAAATTGGAGCACAAAAAATTAAATGATTTAATATTTATTCGATATAATTTGAACCTTCAAGAAAAATATGTTATTATCATTATTAAATTGAATATAATTTCTCATAATTTCTTGGTAATTTTATTTTATTTTTTTATTATGACTCTTAATAGAAAAAGTAGTTCTTTATATCCAATTTGTCTTCATTATATTGATCTTTTAGAGGATTAAGTATTTGAGGGACTAAGTTTTATAAATGAATGCGTATTGATATGTTAATTTGGTGTAATGAGTTTAAATAATATGATGATAAGGCCCCTCTAGAATAATGAAAATTTTATACCAAATAAAAATTAAGTTAATAAATTTTAGGCGGACACAACATTGAAAAAAGTTTTAAGTTTTTTTCTCTTTTCTTTTAATTTCACTTGTACCTAATCTATACATACATCATAAATACAGAACTTTTAATTGTAAATACTTTACATTTCACTTCTACCTTACTGTGTTTTTTTATACTAACTCATTATTATTCTTATGGACCAATATTATTCTTATTAAATTTTAATGTAAATAATTATAACATTTTAAATACTTTATTATTCTTAGTTTTATATAAAACCAAATCTAATGCTAAATTCGATACAATATTCACAATATTGAAGGAAATACATTAGCTCTTAAGTTTTATCATTGATCTCTTCTCTTGTTCGGGTGGGCTCTTTTCCCCAATGGCTCGTAAATGCATTTTTCGCTGGCTGTATTTATTTAATGAAATAAGGACAAAATAAAAGAAAAAAAAAACTAGAGAGATTCAAATAGTTAAAAGAAATTTGTAAAGTTCGAAGGATCTCTCTTAAGTTAAGATGGAATCTAAAAGGCCGCTTTTAAAAAAATTGGGGGCATTATTAAATTACAACAATGGCGTCACTTTGTCGCGCAAAACAACCCTCGAAATAACTCAGTGTGGACTTCCCGATATCTTGGATCAGGCAGACGCTTGCTAATTCTCCTGCAAGAACAAACATATGAAATAAAAATATTAAGAAACCGATTTCCTTCCTCTGGTTGTTCTTCCACCGACCTGCGTTTGCGTCTCTCCAGTTTTTGGTGGGTTTGATGGTTGACTTTCTCCTACATCTGGATCTAACTTCTGATCATCTGACTTGCGCTTTCTCCCTCTAGTTTTTGGCGGATTATAATTCAGTTTACTGCTTTTTTGGCTGCTGCCGATTGCAACCCCAGCATAACTCTCTGTCGCAGTTGCATTAGACTTGGATGATACTGCAACCCCAGCATAACTCTCTGTCGCAGTTGCATTATACTTGGATGATCCCTCACCTTGGCCTCCGTTATTACGAGTTTCATGTCCTGCTTCAGGCGATGCCTTTTTTGTATTTGGCTCCCGGGACTTAGCTGCCGGAGTTCCCTGGGTTGGCTCCACCCATGAAGAATGTTTGTAACTCCAACGAGCATTCCCAAACCACTTGTCAACCTGCATTGTGCAACATCTTTCCAGTTACATAAAATAAGTAGCAGATATCTACTAAAGAGGAAAAATAACAAATAAATAAATATGCATTATATCTCCACATGTTCATACGTTGCTAAATGAATGACTGATAGCAAAGATGCATAACCTGTTGAAAAGTAATTCCCAGATCGTTGGCCAATCTTTCTTTTGTAGCTCGGTCAGGATACTGATTTTCCTTGAAGGAGTTGTAGAGTGTCTGAATAGCAAAACAACCATAATTTCGTCCATTATTAATTGAAAACTAGAAAAGCAAATAAACTAAAACAATTTTCTATGGCAAAGTGAATAAAGAGCCTAAACTAACTTTCATCCATTGATTTATTTCCAAAAACAACCGACCAGACACATAAGAATGAATGACTGGAGTCCAAGAAAACAATCCAAAAGATGCATGATAAATTATATAATCAAATGTTAACCAATATTACTGCCAGCTTTTCACCTTTACTTGATAATACGTGCTTCCACTGTTTCCAAAACAATGAGCTAGGGAACATGGAAGTTTGTTTTCCATCTTGAAGAAGTTATTCATCCTTAATAAGAAATGAAAACACTAAAACTGCAACTTGACAATCCCAAATCATAGCCCACAAATTAAGATCAAATTTCTAACCATTTAAGAAAGACTTCAATATTTAATTAATACCCAAGAGATCCAGACTCAAAAAAGAAGACTTGTAAAAGGCTTACCTGTGTCACAGCATCTCCAAGTCTCTTATACGATGATGACCTAACATTTTTTCCACTACAACCAGATGCAGATGGTCCCCCGTATATTTTAGCAGGTGACGTAATTGCATTATCTAAGTTAACTTTATGGCATCTTTCTCCCTCATTAGTATTCCCAGTTTCCCCCATATATTGCTGCAAATTGGAACTCCCGTTCATATTCATGGAAGCAATTCCATTAGCAGAAGCTGAAGTATTTTCTTTTGCACTTCTCCTTCTCTTCATTGTTCTGACTCTATCAGCATAATCTTCATCATCACTTGAATCAGATGAAGCATTTGCATATGTTTCCTTCACAAATCACAAGGATGAAAACTAAGTAAACTACAGAAGGGAACAAGAAAACAGACAATAGCAAACATCCAATGCATTAAATATGCTATCACAAGATAATCACCTCTAGTATTATATGTACTTGCATTTCTAGCCATCATTGGAACAGTTACACAATGACACAACATGAGTAGCGTCTCTAATTGCTCCATAGCACAAGCTACTGTCTATTTCCCATGCACACATATGGAGACATTACCGTCAATTAAGAAGGCAAGGACAGTCATTATTCTAGTTTTCAACAATCGACAAGTAGCTTATGGCATTGACATATTGCAAGAGTAGAAAGTTCATATCTTACTCCAAATCAAATTCTTCTAGCACACATACCAAATAGACAGAGCATAACAGAAAACTATTCTAAGTACAAAGGGGGCACATTTTCTTTGTACAGGTGGAACACCTCCATTAACATGGAGATTGAATCGTAGCAAGTTTATTGGACTTGAAATCACTTCTGAGATAAAAGCTTGGCAAATAAGACCAGAGGATCGTGAAAAACATGACTAAATAAAGAAGAACTCACATCATACAGCTTTTTGTAATCCAATCTTTCAACATTTCTTTTCTGAGAAACAGATTCAGAACATTCTTGGTTTGCGTTCTGCTCCAATATGGACATAAGCTCACCCTTCAAAGACTCCTTTTTACCAATCCTTGATCTAGGTGCACTAGAGTCTTTATTAAGCCCAAACATATTTTTTTCTTCCCCTGATAATTCATTGTCATTAAGAGCAGCGCTAAGATCTTCAGAGTCTGATGTAAAATCAGAACTTGAACTTTCTTCCTCCACCTTTTCATCACGATCTGGAGCATCAGGGTCAAAGTCGTCGTCATCAGGATCATCAGAAGGAAGCCCCACGTACTGGTCATCTTTATGAGGAGAAGGCAATTCATCAGATGCAGAAGTGAAGTCTGACTCATCTGAGCTTGTTTCATTTTCCTCTCTATTCTCATCTATGTGTGAATCAGACTTGGATTCATCTCCCTCTCTCTTTTCATAAATTTCTGGAACATCAGGATCAAAATCATTATCATCAGAGTCATCAGAGGAAAGTCCAAAGTTCTGATCCAGATTTTGTCCAATTGCGGCTTCAGGGAATACCTTCTGCACATGGGACAGAAGAACAATGAAAATTTTCTATTAGATATTTAAATAAAATATATTAAATTAGTTCATAATAAACTATTATTGCCACATAATTACCTCCCAGCTATCCATGAAAGAAAGATCCGTTCCTTGAGAGTCATTTAGCATATCAATGCAATCAACTTTACAATCACACCCAGGGCATAGCCAACCCTCATCATCAGGAGGAACTGCATTCCAAGGGGGAGATCAAAAGAATTAAGAATAATGAAAGCAACTCTGTGAAACAAATATCAAAGTCAGTCCACATCTTATCCACCAACTGAATAGAACATTACTATCTTCCTTTAGCAATGGAGGTGTCAAACAGAGCTGGTGGAACCCTCGGTCGCAAATACCATCACACAGAACAATATCGTTATGCGTAGTCAAGTCTTTGGATCCACATCTGGCACAAAATATCTGCCAAAAGAGAAGTTGTCTGAAGTGGTTATATTTCAGCATCTCACTATCAAAAACTGAAGAAATATTTTAGGCTAGAGCAATAAGTAGGAACAAGAATTCTCAACAAGCATGATCAAAAACTCAAGAAATCTCTCACATCCTCACTGCCGATCTGTCCATCAGAATCAAACAAAGAGGCAGGAAACCTTCCTTCAGCACACAATGAATCAATACGGTGAAACAAATCCCTTATTTTCAGTTTACGTTGTAAAATTTCTGCTGTGGCTCGTTGCAGCTCCTTCTCCGGCTTCAACTTTTCAAGGCTGCAGAAATTACATAAATGGAATATTACATACAACCTGTTGGTGGAGAAAATCATTAAACATATAGAGAGTGTAACAAGAAGCTACAGATCAAGAGCAAAGGACAGACCAAATTAATTCAGATTCTCTCAAGACTCGAGAAAACAGAATATAAGCTAGCTTATCAAAAAGAATCCAAAACATTTTGCATACATTTTATATAGCAAAACGCCATTTTTACAGATGTGTGAAAGGGCCATCGATGAAGATACAGAGTCTTTGGGTCCACTATAACACTTTTAAAGTGTTTTTTGACAAAATTACGAGCGTGAGGACTAACACAAACATAAAAGGGGCAGTCTTTCATCTTCTTTCCATGTTTCCTCTCTACAATAAATTAAACCAAAGTTTATAGCACTGCAATGACTGGTAAGACTATCAGGTTTGGTTAGCACTTAGTTTCATGCTAGCAAGGAGTTGTGGAGTGCTAAATCTAGATTCGTCCTTCAATTATGTATACGACCACAAAATGGTGATATTGCTCCAGAGTTTATGGCACAGCAGCAATTGGTCAAACTACCATGCTTTGTTAGTAGTTACATTTTCACGTTAGTATAAATCAAGATTCATCCTTCAGTTTTGTACAGAACCACATGTCTAGTTGACACAAAATAATATCATATGCAACTTCTCAATTGGATTCCCATGCTTATTGAGTTTCTGTCATGTGATTTTATGTCTCTTAACCGATCAGTTATTCCTGATAATCATACCTTAGATTAATAATTTCTTGTTCTAGCCATTTTGCTTATTTGAGATATGTGTTTTCACAACTTAGTTGTAGAGCAGGACTAGTTGTGGATATATGTAGTCGAACAAAAACAAATAAGATGATTCAACTTCACAGTTTTCGAGGTCAGACTCAAAATTACTTTGTAAAAAAGATTAGGAAGATAATGCTACAAAATTTAAATTGAAAGGATCTTTGAGATCAGTGTACAAACCTTAGTCCTTTCCAGCCCTCTCCAGAATAAGCAATGATCAGGCTTTGCTCATAGTTCATTCGATTCAATAAATACCTTAGATGTGTCTTGATCCTTGAATATTCATCTGCTACAACTCTCTCTTTTATTCTCTTTTCTCTTCTTTGGTTTTTTTTCTCCACATTGGAATTAGAACTAGCTAAACTATTGCTGGTCTCAGGTGCTTTAAGTTTCCCTTGTGATCTTGACCGCAGAACTCTATCCGTCCCTGTCAAGGATCTCAACATGTATTTTTTCCTGGAAAACATTGGCGTTTTTTTAACCTTTCCTCCCAATCTGCTGGAGTTATTAACTGCATTCTTTGGTGTTTCAAACTGTTTGACACTTGAATGATTGTCCATACCACTTTGCACTGATCCTAATAGCTCAGTAACAGGAATCAGGGTCTGATTATCAGGAGGTAGACCCAAAAACTGACTACTTGAAATGGATGTAGGAGTTTGATCCAAAGATTCATTAGGAACACAAATGGGTGAAGCTCTCAGTTCCTCTATTTTCTTTTGCACCATTTCAGAGTCAAGATTTTTTCTCTCCTGCAATGTATCACAACAATTGCTATTCGATGGAAACTCAGGGGCTGGGAAACATGTAGTTTCTTGGTGGAGAGAATTTTTAACACCAACCTGGTTACTTTTGTTTGAATCTTCATGCGGTTGTGCCACAACTTCAGTAAAAGGATACAGGGAATCAGCAGGAAATGCTTGCAATTTTTCTGTCACAATACTGCTTGATGGTGTACCATTGGTTTCCTTGCTTTCATTTGCTATTATTTCAGAGCTAACCAGTCCATTTTCCTTCAATGGACCACTATGTGCACATTCACCACCAAAATCCATGCTTGAACTTCTAGGAGCTGTGCTCTTCCTAGATGTATGTTCAAGAAGGGGATCTAGAACTTCAGTAATTTTGTATACATCTTTGACAGATGCTCCCAATGGTTCACTAGCAACATGCCCGAGGATTGCAATACTGTCTCCTGGTCCAGTCTGAACTAATTCTTTCTCGTACTGATCCTCCCACTCACACCTCGCATTGTATTTTGACTCAGAATCTAATCCATGAGTCTCTTCCACTACAGTTTGCTTAGGACTTGGACAATTGTTGGTATGACAACCAAGTTTTGATGGAGAAACACCCATATGCTCAGCCCTGGACATTGAAAGTTGACAGCAATATCTATACAAACTCTCAACTTTAGTCAAGCTTCAAACAATATATATGACTCCAACCCTTACATTAAGAACTGACTGATAGACTGGTAAAAGGGTTCACGTTATTGTAGGCATTTGACATAAGAAGCAAGTATTTGCTTCAGAAACTGACCACGAAATCAACAATCTTCACTTGCCAACAGTAGCACATATATTGTCACAACCTCTTCATCAAAAATATTTACCTGAAGGAAGTGACAATAAGAGAAGAGTTAAGGAACCAGAACATGTAATCACTTGTCAATATCCCGATCAGATTTCAGGAAAATGGCTCAGACAATTCCAAATATGATGTATAAGGTACCGGCAGGAATGTCCAACTGTAACCTTTCCGGTATATTATGTATAAAGTGAGACTGCTAAAATGGCAAATGTATATACTCAATATTATACAACAGTATGCATATAATTTCCATGCCATTGAGGAAAACAATTTTATTATTGATGTTATACATTGTTTACAAGCAAGTCTATTCCCGTAACCTATACACTGGTGCATACTCAAACTGTGGAGAGTTTTTAAAAATCACAATCAAGGCAGAATAAACTGTACACACTTCAGTTTAACAGTCAGAACTAATGATTCGTCTTCCTCACCATTGATATACTTAAGCTTATGCTGAAAATTTAAACAAAATTACAAGAGGTGGAGCCATATATCTCTATCAATTCTCCTCTAGGTCAACGAAAGTTAAAATTTGAAGAGTTTGGTAATAGTTGAGAGAAGTGCATACACATGCTTTACAAAAACGAGTACATTAGTGCTTATCTAGATGCATTAAATTGCTACATTGTAGAAACCTTATAATTTCCACATGCATTTAAATGCTCCAGAAAACCTAGAATGCAAAAGGAGATGCAACATAAATTATACCTCAAATCCCTAAATAACAATTTGGAGAAAATGGCAAAACAGAGTGTTAGGAGCAAAGGACACAGAGGAGGAGAATGGATAGTTTATACACGGAAACACAAAGATAAAGCCTGACCGTAGTAGTAGAGTTATAGTTAAATAGGGATAATAGTAGTTAGAGATCAATAAACCTTATCCGGTAGTTAGCAATAGATAGATCAAGAGTTAGATACCTATTAGAAGTAGTAGAATAAGGAGTTATAAAAGTATAGTTTAGGAGGGATTAAGGCAGAGAGGAGATAGGCTATTATTTTCGGAAGTATTCCTGAGATTGTAAGGGATTGCCCCTTGTCAAGAAGGTTTTTCCTTCTTGTTTCCTGAATAATATTGAGTTATTGTTTTTATCTACTGTGATCTACACGAATCAGCTCTCTGAATTAATCGATACCTAACAATTTGGTCCGACCTGCCGGATCTATCCATGGAGGCGCGTGTAGGAAAGTTGGAAGACTCTGTTGCCAGAATCGAGAGAACCATGGGGGAGCAAGTCGCAGACTTGACGGAAGTCAAGAACGGCATGGGCCGTTTGGAAGCCCTCTTGACTCACTTGATGCAACGACAAGGGTCAAGCAACAAAGCATCTTCGGAGGCCAGTGAAGAGGATGACGTTGAAGTTGAGAAGGACCACGAGAGTCGACCTTGGGTCAAGAAAGTCGAACTCCCTATCTTCGACAGAACGGATCCGTTGGGTTGGGTGGCTCGAGCGGAGAAGTTTTTTGAGGTCCACTGCGTCAAGGAGGATGAAAAGATGCGACTAACTTTCATCAGCATGGAAGGAGCGGCGGTGCATTGGTTTCGCTTCCTGCGCAAGAAGAGCCCAACGTTGACGTGGAACACACTCATTCCCACTCTGCTGCAGCGTTTCGGAGAAGGCAGTCAGGGAAACGTATATGAAAGATTAACATCCATGCAACAAGTGGGGTCGGTGGAGGAATACTTGCAGGCGTTCGAAATGTTGGTGGCGCAAATACCCGAGGCATCGGAGGAGCAGCTGTTAGGATATTTTTTGGGTGGCGTCAAACCAGAAGTGAGGTGCCGGGTCCGATCAATGCGACTTACTACAATCTTACGTGCAATGGAAATTGCTCGCGATATTGAGGATGAACTGCAGGTGACGTATGGAGGAATTACCCCCATGACTGGAAATTTTACGAATCGGGTGCAGACACGCGGTAGTATAGTTTCCAAGGTTCAAGGGATAACGACCATTGGAGGGTCGGTTAGTGGGACAACGAGTAATGACCAGATCAAGGCCGCAGGAGGAATGGAGCGGAGATCCTTCAACCAAACCGTAATGGGTCATCGGTGGGGTCTAATTCTCATAATGGAGATTACGGGAACTCAGGGTCACGCAATAACCGCGGGACCAGGCAGCTTCCCTACCCAGAATTTTTAAAGAGGAAGGAAGAAGGGAGGTGCTTTCGTTGTGGATTGCCTTTTGGTCCGGGACATAAATGCCCAGAGAAAAGTTTGAGAGTGACCATTTTAGGAGAAGACGAAGAGGTGGCTTCAGAGGTAGTAGAAGGCCTGGGCTCCTACGAAAGATCAAGGGAGGAAGCCACATGGGAGGGCCAAGAGCTTATCCGGGGCCAATTCCCAGAGCTTAACCTTGGGGACAAGGTTAATTCTTCAGCGGGTGGTATTGTTAGGAATAAAGGTCACACAGAGAAGGAGAATGGATAGTTTACACACGGAAAAAGAAAGAAAAAGAAAAAGCAGTAGAGCAGTAGAGTTATAGTTAAATAGTGACAGTAGTAGTTAGATATCAATAAACCTTATCAGGTAGTTAG
>JANZLH020000427.1:1762422-1779409 GCA_026770325.2 Erythroxylum fimbriatum
TCCGGTGAAATCATCAATGATGGTTCACTCATTGAGTTGCAAAACTCATCAAAAATTGCAATGTGGCTTTTCAGGTTTTGAGGAATTATTCAGCTAGGCTAAATGGAGTACAGCCACTGAGTTCTGATTTGGATTAGGGGTTGGGATCAGTTTGCTCCTGCATATGTCTTCAGTGATTTATTTTTGAATTATGTTCCACAAAAATTGTACAAAGTGTATGTAAAGGATTTGGTAATGAAATGACTTTATGGTTTCAAGTGTTTTGTATTTGAAAATGAGCCCAAATTATTATTGAATAAGTGTTTGTAATAATTGTAACTTGTAAATGGAAATGTTTTTAAATGACATGGGCCAATTTTATTAGTGATTTTTCGCTTTCGTGTACCTTGTTTTAAGCAAACAAAAGTTTTATAATAAATTTTGACTGATTGATCGTTTTAGCATGCCACTCTTGTGGGGTACGTACTCGGATATCACCATAAATGTAGGATATGTGTCTTACGAGAGTGGGGTACTACACTTTTAGAGACTGAAATAAAGGCTAGCAGATGGAAAAATATATGGTTAACAAATAAAGATTAGAAGTTGTACACTAATTATAAGGAGCACAACAATGGAAGTGTTCTAGTGGCAATCAGCCCAGCACTTATAGAGATTCACTTCCATAAATTTAGTGCACAAGTTATAAACCTATGGACCACTAATAAAGAAACCAATCTAAATGTAGCACCCCACTTTCGCAGGACCCGAACCCGATATCGTGGGTGATACCCGAGTCCGTGTCTCTCGAGAGTGGTATACTAGAGCAGTTAGATACAGTCAAAAATTCAGTATAAATTTTTGGTTTTGAACATGATCATATGCGTGGAAATCAGTAATCAATTTGGGCCCGCTTTAATCACATTTCTAGTCATAATAAAACACTCAACAATATTTATCCATTTAATATACCACAACCCATAACCAAATTGGGCCCAATGTTATTCATAAACATTTTCAGTGAATGCTTTACAATCAACAGAATGTCAATAGCCCATTGGGGCCCACTAAAATACAAAGCACTATTTTGCGAAAACATAAATTTCTACAAGAATAGAATGCCGCTAATGCAGATGTGAACTGATTCCGACCTCTATCTTCGACTGGTATGCAGTAGGCATACTCCCGTTTGTCTAACGGGGTACTCTTCAGAGCCTGAACTCAGTGAGGAACCATCATCGATGGTTCACCCAATTCATGCAACAAGTCATGTCATATAACGTATATTCAAACTGTTACATACTTGATTACATTTCACAATTTTTCCTTGACCATAAACAATTTCACTTGACCATAGACAGTTTCGCTTGGGTATAGACAGTTTATACATATCATCCAATTAGTCATACATAACCAAATGAATATATGTAACATTCAAATATAACACAGTTGTTTCATATTCCGCATTCAGAAGTACCACGTGACATAACCCATGTTCAGAAGTACCACATGTTTGCACATAAGCAAATTACAGTTTATTTTACATTAGCACACTCCAAAGTATCACATGATTGTATTCAAACAATTCACAAAGATATAAGGCATTCTTGCCTTTTTCCCATATACAAAGATTCAATCAATTATGTATGTAATGCATATGTGACCCTTTCCCATTTTATTACGGTGTTGTGACCGAGCGCCTGCACTGTCCCATATAAGCAGTAGACGCGTCTTAGGAGTAGGAGAGCCCTCTGGGTATGCACTACTAACGCGTCTTAGGGGTAGGAGAGCCCTCTGGGTATGCACTACTTCCCTTCGAGCTTGAGGCTCTAATAAGGTGAGCTTTTAGCTCTCGATGGCCGCTCCGGTCACAACTATCATTTTCTGTCCGTGCATTCATGTATGGAATGTATATATCCCAAGTAACCAGTACACATATCGTACTTAATCATATAATAACAAGTAGTTCACCATTTCCCAATTTAAATCGTACATAGATCACATTGAACCCATGTATCACAATTAGTAAATGTGTCACAGTCTGTCACATCAGAGGCAAAGCAATTGATCACATTAATTAACATGATTGTATTCAAACAATTCACAAAGATATAAGGCATTCCTTCCTTTTTCCCATATACAAAGATTCAATCAATTATGTATGTAATGCATATGTGACCCTTTCCTATTTTATTACGGTGTTGTGACCGAGCGCCTGCACTGTCTCATATAAGCAGTAGATGCGTCTTAGGAATAGGAGAGCCCTCTAGGTATGCACTACTAACGCGTCTTAAGGGTAGGAGAGCCCTCTGGGTATGCACTACTTCCCTTCGAGTTTGAGGCTCTAATACGGTGAGCTTTTAGCTCTCGGTGGCCGCTCTAGTCACAACTATCATTTTCTGTCCATGCATTCATGTATGGAATGCATATGTCCAAGTAACCAGTACACATATCGTACTTAATCACATAATAACAAGTAGTTCACAATTTCCTAATTTAAACTGTACATAGATCACACTGAACCCATGTATTACAATCAGTAAATGTGTCACAGTCTGTCACATCAGAGGCAAAGCAATTGATCACATTAATAGCAAGTAATTGACCAGTAATAGCAAGTAATTTCACAATTATCACATCATAAACACTTCCATGTTAGATCTCCCAATACATCGGACCATCTGTCCGGCATCCATAGTCAGAATCAATCACAAACACTAACCCGCCATTATCTCCACAGTGAACATATAGTAATTGAGAGAGAGCCATCTAGGTCACTCACCTATAACTTCCGAGCTAATGCCTGGAAGTCACAGCAACGTCGGTGGATCGACGCTCCACATGTGCCTCTATAACAGTCAAAATATATAAATATTACCAAAGGTACAATCAGAAATATTTCATAATGCACATGAAGCAATTAACACGTGTACCATGCATGTTCGTGACATTCCCAGTATTATTCCATAAATCCCATCCTAAAATGTTCCTTTAAATTACAGAAATCTATTGCCACTGAAATCACTCAATTCGGATTAGAAATGAAGAAGTTATGGCTAACACACTTTCGGACCAAAATTAAACCAAGACTGCACAGTATACCGAACTTCACTCCAGAAATTGAAAGTCTTAAAGGCTAAATTGTCATTTGGCTCCTTCATAACATTTATAGCCCCATGTCTCTAGTTTAATTTGCAAAAAGAATCACCTCATTCCGATCTCTATAGCTCAAAATATCTCCAAATTACTGAAGCATGTTCAGACTTTTCCCACCGATCATCACACTTTGATTCAGTCCATCTTTCTCAATTTAACACCAAAACAGACCAATCTGGTATGAAAAGATAGAAAAATGTTTTAGGAATCCAATGGTTCAAAAATCATATCAATCGGAGGTCGGACGAAAAAGTTATGGCCAAAATAGTGGAGGGAGGGAGGTCAGCTGAAGAATCGACAGAAGTGCCGCTCGGCTACTTGGCCGATCGGACATCTGAACTTTAAACGGTCATAACTTTTAACTCCGAACTTCAAATGAGATAAAATTGGTGTCTACGGAAAAGAGAAAAGACCGATCTACAATTTTTATGAAGGACTCAAACACCATTTCGGTCTCTAAAGGGGTCAAAAAGTCACTCAAAAATGACCGATCGACAATCTCCTCATAAACAGTACCCCAAACTTGTAAACATCATAACTTTTGATCTAGAACTCCAAATTTGACAAGCTTGGTGGCTATGGAAAGATAAAAGACAGCCCTACAACTTTCATGAAGAACAAAAACACCAATTTCACCCCTAAAGGTGTCAAAACTTCGATCGACCTTTCTGCCTAATCTTAGTGTTCCAAACCAGTACAATTCCTACGACTCACTTTCGAGGCCAAAATCAAGCCCCTTCAAGCCACAATTTGACAGAACTTCCTTCATAAGAAATGTGGCCAAAAACCTCAGTTTTCATTCAAGACAAACGTCACCCCATTTACCCAACTACACAAAGAGTTATGATAAAAACAGTGAAACATGAACAAAGGAAATTTTCCAGCTTTTACACCTAACTCAAAATCCTATCATTCCGATACCAATTCTACATTAATAAGCATCCAATTTAGCCCTTCACTGAAACAATGATGCATGTAACAGCAAAACAAGCCAAAAACACCATCTTACCTAAGCAAGCTTCAACTTTCCAAGTCGTCAAAATAACCACCAAAGCCTTAATTCCCTTCAGCACATACAACCATCATCTTCTTGAGAGCTTAGGTTTGGAAGCAAAAGTGAAAAAGGAACAAGGAAGCAAGAAGGCTACGAAGTGCTGGAGGAAAACTCACAAAATCACCTAATATCCCTTTCAAAGAAGAAGCATCGAGAATGGACACTATACGACCATTAATTGGTCTTTAATAAAGTCATATTTAATAGTGGATGCCACATGTCATCTTTTTGTGGTCTCAAGAGCTAGTCCATTTATCCCCAATTTCTACTCCAATGTTTCCCCAAAAGTTCCTATGACTCAAATCAATAAATCCAAAAATCATGTACTCAACATTCTCGTGCCACTAGACAGTCATCTCCAGTACCGAAAACCAATCAGTCCGCTACTTGGCAATTTTTCCGGTATGGCAATTTTCCCCGAAAATTGCCAGAAAAATTCCTAAAATTTTCAAAAATGTAAAACACATAACAATCCACTCCAATTAAATTTCCGAACACTAAAACCACATTTTTCACAGAAATCACATTCAAACACATATACCGGGAAATGTCATGAATGCATGTACAGTCATGTGCATATCTAAAAATCACAATTTATGTGTTTATGGAGGCCATAATATACATGAACGTGTCGAGACAACTGTACACACTCTTGATGCTTTCCAACTTACTATTCTACCCTTCCCATCGAGGGTGGGATGTTACATAGATACTAATTATGTCGGTCTACTTACTTGACCACTACGAATATTGGATGAAGGGGGTTCTGTAGATACTGATTTTGGTGGCCTTCCTCTTTTTCGCTGCCTTATACATATTGAAGATAAACATAAAGTTAATAATACTTGATGAATAACAACACATTTGTTACATAACTAAAATATCTACCTTAACAATTTCAGGTTGACTTAGAAGTTGATTCTTATTTTTGCATCATCTTATATTGTGACCAATTGCATGGAAATGATGACATCTCATAACTACTCCAACCTTGGTCAATATGTTGGTATTGCGAGGTTCTTCAGTGTGATCCCTTTTTCTTGCCTTTTTTGGTCTTCTAGGCATCTTTTTAATCAGTAGAGGTAATATTGGCTGAAGATTTTCAGTCTTTGGCCAAAACTTAAGACCACTAATGGATTCCATAGCAAACTGGTAAGTCCTTAAATAAGAATCACACTTAGGACATTGATTTACATAAGCATCGATATCCTCCTTCTGATAAGATATACAAGCCATAGCATGTTTACATGGAATCCTAGTTAAATCCCATAGTCTATATTGACAAGTTCGTGCTTGCAAGTTAATGATGTACTTGTCCGCAAAGATACTGACTTCAAATTTCAAATTTCCATTTGCCCTGAGCATACAATGTCTTGCATCCCATTGTGCTACCTCTATTTTCTTCCTCAATCTAGGATAATCTCATCTATGCACTTCATCATTATATCCCTTTTTTCATATATCTGAGTCATTAAAGAAACTCGAATGTCTTCTAACATACTGATCAAGCTTTTAGTATGAGCTTCATAAATGAATCCATTAAACATCTCTGAAATATTGTTATGTACTATTTCACACTTCAGTCTTGTGCTCACAAAGGCCTTCACAAATGTCTCTGAATTCCTACTTTTAAAATCCTCATAAGCCTTCACTGATAAACTCTTCAAATCCTCCATTACCTCATCGAAATCAACTTAAATTGTGCAGTTCACCGCTTTCCAAAATAAAGTCCTATATGTGTGCCGTTTATGAACACTAAACCAGTTTGCATACATATGACGGGCACATTTTCTATATTCAGCTTCTAAAATCAAGTTCTTTAATGCTTCCACAAAACCCTGTAAAACAAATAGTTACATAAATTAATTAAATGTTAATCACATAAATAAATGAACATAACATATATGTATATTAAAGTTTACCTTCTGCTGATCGCTTATGAAGTCCAAGAATTTCCACTTATACAAAGATGTTTAGCAAGAATGCTCAAAAACTAATTCCAGATTGGTAGTTTTCTCCCTTAACTGCAACCCAATATATAGGAAAAATCTTATTGTTTCCGTCACGACTAACAACAGATAATAATACACCACCAAGGAAAGTCTTCAGAAATCATCTATCTAACCCAATAATCTTCCTGCATCCACTAAGAAAACTATACTTCAAAGCATTGAAACCCATATAAAATCTTTTGAACATTGATCTCCCTGCTTGTTCATCAAAATCACATTCAATAATAAACTTTCCATCTTTGTCAGCTCGCACTAACTCATGTCCATAAGACCATAACTTCGCATAATGACCTTTCGTTGATCCCCAAAGCATAGTAATTGCTTCCCATTTAGCTCTATAACATTGAATTTTAGTGACCTTTAATGCATATTTTGATTGAAGATCATCTATCGTTTCACCAATAGGCCAATTGGGTTTCCTCCTGAACTTGTGTATGAATTCATTCGCAATCCATTTTCGGCTAGCTTGCTTATTCCTCTATACTTTACTACAGGTATGAGTGTTTTTGACTCTCTCATAACAAATGTTTTCTCATTTCCAATCTAGCTAGCATACACCCAAAAAGGATCATCTGCATCACAAATTGCTTCCATTCATACACCAAATCTCCCTATTGAAGCATTATACCCATTTATAATTGCATATTTCCTCATAACTTCCCTCAACCGCTTCTCTTCCTTGAACTTCATTCCAATTTCAAACTTAAAATCTGTCATTTCAACTTTTGGATTAAAACTAATGTATTTCTTCTTTGGTATTGATGCTTCATCATCACTAGGATCTGGTGATTGAAGTTCATCATCACTGTCATCATAATCATTATTTGCACAATGTCAACTTCTTTCTACTCTTTCAGTATCATTCGAATGATCACCAACTTCATTGAAATTGTTTTACTTCCATAGACATCATCAAAAACATTGTCAAATTCAAACCCACTTTGCGAAGTCTTCGCACACCTCCTCTCATTTGTTCTAGCATTAACATATTCTTCATCATCAGTTCTAAAGAACTCCTCATCAACTAAATCATCACAAGAATCATTATCCTACATAACAGTGAAGTCCTCATCTTGCTCTAATTCAACTTGAAAGAACCCCTCATCTTGCTCGAATTCATCATCAGAATTTGACTCCTCACCATCTGTCACAGGATTCTCATAATTATGATCATAGTATATTTGACCAACATCTGCAAAGGCAAACTGTGACTAAATACGAAATGATAAATATTAAAAGAAGAAAAAAAGAAGCAACAACTAAGATGACCAACAACTAAGGAAAAAAAAGAAACAACAACTAACAGTGCACAGAAATAGGTTAGCATGATTGCATCAGAATAATACGCCATATTTTCAGATGCAAGGAGCTTCATAAAAGGCTAGTACTACATCAGAATAATGCAAACTGAAATGATGGAAAGGCACTAGAAACATACCTTTACAATTTCTTGAATTTTTTTCACAATACTTCACAACTTAGTAGCCTTACCTACTAAAACAATCATAAGCAAGTCATTTTATGGATGTATCACTTAAAAAAGCACATGTCCATAACATACAAATAAGAAACTACACTCAAAACTTTGAGACATACAAAATGGAATGCATTCAATAATTGCCAAATAGAAATCATATTTTTCAGTAATTACTAAATGGAATGCAAGCTAAACTAAATATTAAATATTAGAGCATAGAACAAGCTAAATAGAAATCATATTTTTCATTAAACACCATGATGAAATGCAAGTCGACCATCATGCATTTAGTTACTCTAATATTTTTATTCGACTTGCATTTCATACTAAAAACCAAGTGTAGGAGTATTCAAGGTTTTCACAGTTTAATTTGCTATGCACACATATAAGTCAATCCTCCTTTTAAATAACAAACAAATCGTATCCTAGCACAATCCAATTTGAAACTCTAATACCCTAACAAAATACAAGTTAATTTTTTAGAAGCACAAATCTAAATTGAAATCCTAGTACAACAAATTGGATTTGTGCTTTCGGAACCCTAGCATAGTCCAATTTGAAACCCTAATACAACACAACATTTCATGCAAAAACTGAATAGGAGTGGAAAGAACAATAAAGAGAGAGGACTACTTATACCCTAGTCGGTGCCACAGGAAGTTCGACAATGAAATCTTCAGTTTTTAACAGATGAAGAAATCACTCTCTTATGAAACACTCACACGTGAAATCACAGAAAATGCTTGTTAGTTTGATGGAGCAAATAACTTTGTGATAGAAGAAGCACCAACGCACGAATTCACTCTTTTATGAACTTTAGGAGATTTTAGGTTACAGATTAGGGATTTCAGAGTAAAGAGTTTTAATCGTTGATGTACAAAGAAGAGAAGGAAAAGAAAGGAGATTTTATTTTAGTTGAAACACGTTATTTTACAATCAAAGTTAAAATTTCGCTAATCAAACAATCTTCTCCTAAACTAGTTGAGGTGTCTGATCAGTGAGAGGCATCAACATATGGCTGTGCCACGTCAGCACAGGTAACAGTGAGACTAACGTTAGGCTAGAATTGAAAAAATTAAAAATTTGGGCGTTTTATTGTTATTTTTTAAAGTTATGGTTATAATTGAAAATTTGAAGAAAGTTTGGGTTTTTTTTAGTAATTAACCCATGTTATAACTAAAATGAAAAACTAATTACAATTCTTCTTAGAGTTATATTATTTAGAAATAAATTAAGGGATAACATATTCAAAAGTGTCTAACCTTTTAAATTTTTTTCAATTTAGTGTCAAATCTTTTAAAGTTTTCAATTTAGTGACTATCCTTTTAAAACATGTATAAATAAGGTCAAAAGGTTATTTTTGATCACATAGATGTCCATATATTAGCCACATTAGCAAAAATTAACATTTTGAACTAAATTGTTAAGGTTTTAAAAGGTTGGTAATTCAACTGAAAATTTTAAAAACTTGGGCACTGAATTGAAACAAAATTCCACAAGATTGAACACTTTAGAATGATATTGCTTATCATATTTAGAATTAAAGACATTAATATAAAAGATATGTCAACCTGATTATGCCTATATTTTCCTACACACACACACACACACACACACACACACACACACATACATACATACATCCATTCATACATACATTCATTCATACATGCATGCATACATACATACACACACACTCCCATATAACATGTTCCTCTAATATTACATCATTAATAGATTAATCACATCCTTTAATTAGTTAACTAGTTTTGTTACTAATTCATTATAAAATCTAAAGCTTTCTTGAGATGAAGACAAAGGAAAGTATTGTTATAATTAACGTTAAGTTTATGAACAAATTAGTCATTATTCACATCTTTGTTTCTAGAAGTGTTTTGCCACTCTTTGTTGATCAAAAAATAGATTTTAGGATTTGCCACTCTTTGTTGATCTAAAAATAGATTTTAGGATTGCAATAAGTCATTGATGCAATGAAAAGTCATATATGTTTATTCTTACTCTTTAAGCTTAGACATCACTCAAAACACCTATGCTCTAAACCTCCATGAGATAGAACATAGTTTTAGTTACCATGGTATTAAAATCTTATTATACTTTAGATTATGCATTTCTTATTTTACTAATAATTAAGTGGTTCAATGTAAAGGAATTAATTGAATTATGATTTGCTAGAGATTTATAATTTTTCATTTTGCTTGCTTTTTACCTTTTAATGTAAAATTTTATAAGCAAGCATGTAAAAGTATAATCATATTTACAACATTAAAATACAGGATATATTTGTAATAACAAGTCTAGTATTTTAGAATATATATATTCTTACTTCTACAGTTACATTTTAATCAACGACTCTCAACCTTTATATAGTTGTCAAATGTCAACTCGTGTTCCATGGTATTAAGAAATAGTAATGAATGTAAACAATAATTTAAGACAATTTTAATAAGGTTCAGCCAATTGAATGTGCAAATGCCTTCAAAAGTTAAGAGCGATTGGTTTATTATTGAATAATATAATGATGGTTATAGTAAATTAAGTTTACAATATATATATATATATATATATATAATTTTACCCAAATAACTCATTTAATAAACCTAATTTAATCATAATTATAGTGGAGGTTATAATCATTCTAAAGTTTAAAATACATCAAAAATCATATTTTTCAAATAAGGCTAATTGTGTTGATACGTCTCAGGACATGGCCATATCTTAGACCATAGATTTCAATGTTTAATTTTAAAATATCTCACATGTTCTGGCACACTCGTGTCCTTAAATTATGGATCCTCTTACTTCTTTAGAAACTAATACATAGTCTAAGATACAACCATATCTCTAATATGTAGATCTTACTAACTTCTATATATATATAGTACACTATCATGTCCCATTTTGCATCCTCCTTTTAAAACATCTCTATTACACCAATATGCATATGTCTTTAATTCATGCCTTTACTTCTAATTTCTATAAAGAACATGCCCTTGTCCATACCCACATTCCATACCATTTTCACCTAAAGGGCTTCTAATAAATACTTTTTCATCTATAATAATCAAAGATTACATACTCATCTATATAAGTCATGCATAACAATCTCCACATTAGCAAATATACTTTCATAAGTTAGGTTGTATCAATTCTTGAACTTCTTCATAGTAACTGGCTTTGTCAACATATCAGTCACATTCTTCGAAATGTTAAACTTTTCCAATAAGATATATTTAGATACAATTAACTCTTTAATCTTGTGAAACCTCATATTATGTGCTTAATATTTACATATTATACTTGATTCTTTACTAAATAAATAGTACTTTAACTATCATAGTGTATTTAAACTCCATATTGATTGATGCCCACATCATTCACTAGTCCTATAAGTAGGTTTCGCAAGATTAGCCTAGTCTGACCTGATCTGAATTTAATGGGCCTAACCCGAATTGATCAGGCTTTATGTTAGTTTCAAGCTCTCTTTTTTGAAAAGTTGAGCTCTGGCTGCCTAGCCTAGCTCGACCTGAAGTTTAAAATTTTAAGAGAAATGACTTCATTTTAAAATTTTAAATATATATATAATCAAGTTTGATCTGGCTTAATTGGGCTTTAGGTTGTCTATGCCTGAGCCCTATCTTGCTTGTTATCATCTCAATCTATAAGGCATAATGCCTCCTTAATAGCCTTAGCACTATCATGCATGTTTCTTTAGTTATATATAATGCAATTGTAAACTATAATGTTTTTTTCCCAACAAATAAGCTCTCCAAGAATAAAGACATACCTTGTAGTTGACCTTAAGTTATCTATATCTCCATGATAGTCTAAATCCACAAATCTCACAATCAAAGAATCACATTATTAACTATTAACACATTCCTATAGTTTGACGAATCCATCAAGTGCCTGAATATCCACTTAGTGACTTACCAATATTGTCTTTCAAGTTTTGATATGTACATACTAACCTTATTAATAGCTTGAACCATATCTAGCCTCTTACAAACTATTGCATATATTAAACATCCAACTATGCTAGCATATGTTACCTTAGACATATCATCAACCTTTATATATGTTCTCTGACATTATTCTAGGGAAAGCCTAAAGTGGTTTGCCAATGAAGTGCTTACAAATTTAGCCTGACTTATTTTAAATATAGCCAATACCTTTTTATTATAGTTGGATTAATATAACTACATTTTTTAGAGCTTCTATTCCTCTAAATATCCATTCCTAATAATTTTTTAACAGCACTCAAATTTTACATCTTAAATACCTTTTCTAATATGATCTTTACTTCATTTATATTATGCATACTTCTTACAACAACTAGTATATCATCGACATATAGTAGCAAAATAATAAATGATCCATGATCAAGACTCTTAACATATACACAATAATCATACTCATATCTTTTATAGCTAATTTGAATCATATAAGAGTCAAACCTTTTATACAATTGTCCTGAAGAAGTCTTTAATACATAAAATGACTTCTTCAATTTACACACTAGATGCTCCTTTCTATAGGTTAACTAAATCCCTCGGGCTACTATATGTAGATTTGCTCCTCCAAATCACCATAAGAAAGTTATATTCAGATTTAACTGCTTCAAACGTATATTTGAATTTCTTGTTAATTCCTTCAAATTGTGATGAAAGTATGATGTAATATCGAGAAAAATATCTCATCATAATTAATTCATTTTTTAATATGTAACCTTTAGCTTATAATCAAGCCTTAAGCTTTTCATTTTCTTTTTTTATTAAGCTTCCTTTTGTATACCCACTTACATTTATAGGCCTCTTTGATTTAGGAAGTTGCATTAGCTCTCATGTCTTGTTTAAAGACTCCACCTCCTCCATTACCGCTCTCATCATATTTTTTATCCTTCTTTTTATTGTTTATAATGTCTTCAAAGTTAGTTGGTTCCCTATTGATTATGATAAGTTCTACTGATATCAAATCTTCACAATTATATCCATTTGATATCCTAATAATGCATTTTGATCTAACTATTATTATACTATGTTGATGTTCTTCTTCTAAAATTGATCTATCTTTTGAATCAAAGTTAACAACGTCTTTTAAATTTGCTCGAGGTATCCTAGTTCTATTTGTACCTCTTTCATACTTCCCTCTATTGATCCTATCACATCCTCTCCATATATTTGTTTCAATGTATGTTATTCCTCAAGCATTGTAGTCCTATTAATCACTATCTTATTTGATGTTAGATCCCAAAACTTGTATCCCTTCATATCTTTTGAGGTAACCAATAAGGATACACTTCTTTGACTTTGGATCAAATTTAGACCTCTTATCACTAGAAATATACATAAAAATGAAAAAGCAAAGGTTTTTTAATCTAAACAAATTTACATTATTTCCTATCCACACTTATACTGCAACTCTCATATCCAATGATGCCTATAGTGTTATATTGATGAGGTAATAAGCTATATTAATAACTTTCACTTGAAAAATTTTAGGGAGCCCTACATTTAACTTAAATACTTGGTCCTTTTACTTATAGATTTATTTATCTTCTCTGAATATTGTTCTACTATGGTGTTTTCTAAATTGAGTTTCTTTAAATCCCTTGCTCTTAAACAAATTTTAGAATTATGTCACCATTGCTTGATCTTAAGTACATTCATCAGTGAATGTCACAAACTATTGAGATCTCTCCAATTAAAACACTCTAGTAAGATCTTATAAATCAGTATACATATAGTCTAAAATTTCTTTTTATTTTATGCTCATTTATCTTGAATTTTACCTTAGATTGTACATAAACACAAAAAACATGCAAAAATCTAATTTATAGTGTTTAACACCCTTCAATAGGCCATTGCTCACTAAGATTAACAAACCACATGTATTATAATGTAGTATTATCATCTTATAACTCTACTATAGCAATCTATCTACCTACAATTGTGCTCCCCATCAGTCTAAATATGTTTCTAACCAATCTTACGCCTTTCATAATAATCAATACATCCTTTACTACTTTAATATTATTTTCCCCACTTTCATAGTCAAAATTATTCACATTTAAGGTGCCCGAAGAAATTAAATTATTCCTCAAATTTGGTATGCATCAAACATTATGCAATATCTTAATAACACTATCAAACGTCTTCATCCTAACATGTCTTTATTTTGATGATTTTTTTAAGATTTATCATATCCCAATTGGACAATACCAAAGTTGCCTTATATGTATGACTATAATCCTTATTTAGTATAATGTGAAGTGAGTATCTCATTTTCAGTATCCATTAGTGTTAAAGTTCACTGGTTACAATATAAAGAATATCTCCTTCACTATAATTTGAGTTCGTGCTCTATACTATATTATCAAATCTTGACAAATCATCAAACTTTCTTTTATTGTCCTGCCTCTTCTTTTTTAGATAATCCCTCTTGATACGTCATATTTAGTCACACTTATGGCACCGTATTATCTTTCTACCCTTAGATTTCATTCCATAAATCCTTTTAGATGAGTCATTCTTATTTTGTTTCCTCTCATGATCTTGTTTTTCCTTCATAAAAAGTCATTCACCTTGATAGTTTTTATTATTATTGAGTCTTTGTTAGTTATAAACTAATAACATAGCAGTGATGTCCTCCAAATCAATTGTTTCCTTACCAATATGAGCATGGTTCCCAAATATTTATAAGAAAGAGGTAAAGGACAAATTAAAATCATTGCTTTTTCATTATCTTTAATAGTCACCTTAAGCCTTACTAACTAGGTTATTAAGTATTTGGTTAAATGTATTTATATGTTATTCAAGATTTGTTCCTTTCTGCATCTTCAATCTGCATAGTTTCTACTTCACATACAACTTGTTTATAAAGACTTTGACATATGCTAACTCTCCAATTTCTTTCATATCTCCATAACAGATGTAATCTCTGGGATGTGGCACATAACCTCATCTACTAGATAAAGACAATTGGTTTCAACTGCTTGCATCTGTAACTCTTCCTAATCGAGCTCCATATTTTTCAACATATTCTTTTGCAACCCCTTCAACATGTTCATTGCTTCAATAAATCCTTCATTCTTTATTGCCACATTATAAAAATTCCCATTCCATTGAACTTTCTCACTTCAAATCTTACAACCAAAGTTATTGTTACCTTACTTATGCTCTAATTCCACTTGTTGAAGAAATAGATAGCAAGAATAAAGAATAATAATGAAAGATAGAAACAAGAACATATAAAGATTTTCAAAGAGGTTAGGACAATTGGTATGTATACATCCTCGAGAGATAAAAGCGAGTGATTCACTATTAAATAATATGATAATAATTACTAAAATCTTTTTAAAATTCATAATCTGTCAAAAATCATGTTTCTATATGAGACTAACTATGGTGGGGGGGACATGATTGTCCCAACTATAGATCTTACTATCCAATTTCAGAATATTACAAGGGATCTAGCATGCCTATGTTTTAGACTATGGATTCTCCTAATTTTTTACATACTAATACACAGTTTGAGAAATGATAATGTCTCTAACATATGGATTTTATCATCTTTTTTATGTATAAGACACGATTTGTGACATAATCGTGTCTCATTTCTTGTCTTCCTTTGAAAACATCTCCACCACACGAATGCATCTTTGTCTTCAATCCATGTCCTCACTTTTGATTTCTAAACTGATATGCCTTGAAACACACTTATATCTTAAGCCAATCCACCCAAAAGCTTCTAAGAAATATTGGTTTTTTTCCTTAAAAACTTTAAAATCACATATCTATGTATATGAGTCCTACATAATGAGTACTTAAGCATCTACTCTAACTCCCAATTTTTAAAATGTTAAGACAACTTCACACCATGTTGAATCCTATGTATTTGAAAGCATCTTATCCTTAAACTAAGTAATTTTTGGTATTTAACATAGTATGTTAGAATCAGTTGAATTCACATCAAAACCACTGTGACTAAGATTAAAAGGAGCATTATTTTTTCTTCTTTAACGGTATAGTTGTTATAACTCATCTTCAAATTAGGTATAAGTGATAACATTATTCATTCAATTTTCTTAAAAATTTTAATTACAATTAAATACATCGTATCCTCTAACTAATAAGAGAACATCTAATGAGTAAAATAAAGACTTTCATATTTATAGTCATATCGCCTAACCTTTGCCTTTGGCCTACTCTCAATGTACGGATACATGAAAGTACAAATCAAGTATTTCCTATGTAGTATGAATACTTTGTCTGGCCTCATTTTTAATGTGTAAAAAAAGACTGTGTGAACAAGTTACCTCTTGCTTGAAAAGTGAGATCTTTTATGTTATTTCTCTAGTTCCTACCCTGTGTCAAAGAATTTCATCCACAAATTTATAAGAGAGAGAGAAATTTATGGGTGAGATCTCTTGAGACAGAGTAGAAATTGGAGAAATGAGACAGAAGATCTCATTTCTTTAGTTAGATGACTTAATCACATGACCCTATGTCAGGGACAACGTGACCAAGCGGGCAGAGAATACAATATTGCGCTAACTCATAAGGGAGCAGATCACCTGTGCCTTCTATCCTGTACCCCCTGTGTAACATCCCACCTCCGACGGGAAGGGTAGAATGGTAATTTGGAAAGGGCTAAGGGTGTTTATTGTTCTGAAATGTTCATACGTGCCTTTACACGTGAATAGTGACATTTTACACATGAAAATAACTGTACATGCATTCATGACATTTTCCGGTATATGTGCCTAAATGTAATCCGGTTGCGAACAATGTGGTATTTGTGTTTAAAAAATTAATTTGAGTGACTCCTTATGTGTTTTGTATTTTACGGGAATTTTAGAAATTTTTCTAAATTTTTCGGGGAAAATTTTCGAACCGGAAAAATCGTCAAGTGACGAACCGACTGATTTTCGGTACTGGAAATTTCTGCCCAATGGCACTGAAATATTGGATAAATAATTTTGGGATTGTAATTAGGGCCATTGGAATTGGATGGTTCAAAGATTTGATTTAATTAGGGTTTTTTTTATAAACTCATTAATTGAATTTCTTCTTTTCTTCATTTAATGCCAAGTGTCATGACATATGTTATGACACCTCTAAGTTCATTTATTGCTTGGTTATTTGCTTACATACGACACTTTGATTCATTGAAAGCCAAATGAAATTTTGTCCTTATGCCTTCTCCATCACCATCTTCGTAGTTGTCTCCTTCCTCTCCTCTTCTTTATTTTTTTTCTTGCTTCTCTTCTCCATCTCCTCCTTCATGGCT
>JANZLH020000427.1:1851327-1862429 GCA_026770325.2 Erythroxylum fimbriatum
ATTTTCCAGCATCGAGAGCAGCCAATATTCGGAAAGAGATTTGTGGAATTCGTCAACATACGGGAGAAACACTCTACAAATATTGGGAGAGATTCAAGAAACTATAAGCTAGCTGTCCACACCACCAGATAACTGAACAATTATTAATTTAATATTTTTACGAAGGACTTTTGCTTTTTGATAGGGGCATGATTGACGCTACAAGCGGTGGTGCCTTAGTCGACAAAATGCCAGCGGCCGCAAGAGAATTGATCGCAAACATGGCCTTCAACACATAAAAATTTGGAATCCGTATAGGGCATAGGTCAAAGGACATGAATAAAGTTAGTGCGACCTCGTTGGAAAACAGATTGGATGACCTCACTTCTTTGGTGTGACAGTTAGCAGTTGTGAGAAAAGAAGAAGCTAAGGTATATGGTATATGCACAATGTTAGGACATTCTACTGATTCGTGTTCGATTTTGTAGGAAGAAAACGTGAAACAGGTGAATGTCGTGGGTGGATTTGCTAGGCCAAATCAGAGGAAGTACGATCCATTCTCTAATACCTATAATCCGAGATGGCGCGATCATCCGAATTTGAGATATGGGAATCCTCAAGGACAGCAAGCAGCCACCAATTTTCAACCTTACAGACAACCATATGTGCCACATCATAATCAGAATATAATGTCAACTGCCGAAGGTAAGTCTTCTTTGGAAGATATAGTGCACACTTTGACCACCAACAAGTATTCAAAATTATTCAAAATTTGGAGAATCAACATAAGAATTTTGAGAATAAGTTAAGTCAAATTGCAGCTGCCGCCATCCGAATGGAAGCACAAAATTTTGGTAGTTTTCCAACACAACCGGAAGTTAATCCTAGACAAAGCGCAAAAGCTATCACATTACAGAGTGGTAAGAATTACCGGAACCAATTCTAAAAAATTTCAAAAGAGAAATAGAGGAAGAAATACGCACCCACCTGAAGAGACGCAACAAGTTGTACAAAACAAGGTGCTTCCACCACCTTTTCGAGTTGATTAGCAAAAGAGAAGGAGGAACAAGAAAAGGAGATTCTGGAGACTTTCTGAAAGGTTTAGGTAAATATTCCTCTCCTTGACGCAATTAAACAGATTCCACGATATGCGAAATTCCTTAAGGAGCTTTATACGTCAAAGAGGAAATTGAGATTCGATGAGAAAGTTCAATTAGGCGAAAACGTTTCAGCAATTTTACAAAAGAAAAAGCTTTCACCAAAATGTCAAGATCCTGGTATGTTTACTATCCCATGCCAAATTGGTAATTTGCAGATTGAAAGAGCTATGTTAGATTTAGGTGCATCCATAAATGTCATGCCATATGATGTGTATAAATCTTTAAATGTTGGACCTCTTAAAACTAACGTAGTAATTCAATTAGCGGATCACTCAAATGCTTACCCGAAAGGTGTGTTAGAAGACATATTGGTTCAAGTAGGAAACATGCTTTTTTCGGCTAATTTTTAAATTTTGCAGATGGTCACGGATGACACATCTTCTTCCACTCCGATTTTATTTGGAAGGTCATTTTTGAAAACGAATAGAACCCAAAATAGATGTTCATGATGGATCTTTAACTATAGAATTCGATGGTGACTTAATTAAATTCAATATTTATAATACCATGAAAATTCTAGATGATGAGCAATTTGTTGTCTCTGTAGATTTTATTGATACGTGTATGTAGGAAAAATGGATTTTGGAAACCAAAGATGAAGTTGAATTGATGGGTAATGCGTCAATTGGGCACGGATGTGAGGAATCTGCGTCATTTGATGGATAAAAGGAGAATACGTTAACTTGGCAAGAGGATGAGGAGTCTGCGTTAGCCATAGAGCAAGTGAAACATGCATCTCATTGGCAAGAAGGGGAGAAAATAACATTAGATGGTGAACCAATTGAAACATCACTATGCTTGGAGACAACCGAACCACTTCAGCAACGCACGTCCATGGAAACATCTAAGAGGATGGATAAATTGCTGCCGTCATTGACCAGCCAACCAACATTGAAATTGAAGAGCTTACCTAGTCATCTTAAATACATCTTTTTAGGTGAGAAAGATACATTGCCTTTGATTATTTCTAATCAACTTTCAGATGTGCAGGAAAGCCAGCTTGTTAATGTGTTAAAGGAGAATAAAGATGCTTTTGGTTGGATGGTAGCTGATTTGAAAGGAATTAGTCCCACCATATGCATGCACCGAATTTTGATGGACGATGAGGTGAAAGAGGTAAGGCAACCATAACGTCATCTAAACCCACCCATGATGGAAGTGGTGAAGAAAGAGATTTCGAAGCTTCTTGACGCGGGCATCATCTATCCGATTTCAAATAGCAAGTGGGCAAGTTCGATCTAGGTAGTACCAAAGAAAACTAGTGTAACGGTAATTGAAAATAGCAATGGTAAGTTAATTCTGACTCGTGTCCAAAATAGTTGGAGAGTATACATAGACTATAGGAAGCTTAATTCAGTCACTAGAAAAGATCACTTTCCGCTTCCTTTTATTGATCAGATGTTTGAAAGACTTGCGGGAAAATCTCACTATTGTTGTCTAGATGGTTATTCAGGATATCATCAGATTTTGGTGGCACCAAAGGATCAAGAAAAGACAACCTTCACATGTCTATTCGGCACCTTTGCTTACCGACGAATGCCATTCGGATTGTGCAACGCACCAACGACATTCCAACGGTGTATGGTAAGTATTTTCTCCAATCTTGTGGAAAATTGCATGGAAATTTTTATGGACGATTTCACGATATATGGTGAATCTTTTGAAACATGCATTATTAACTTTGAAAAAGAGCTCAAACATTGCATTGAAACTAATCTGGTTTTAAATTACGAAAAGTGTCCCTTTATGGTTGATCAAGGAATTATTTTGGGCCATACCGTTTCTTTGAAAGGAATTGAAGTCGATAAAACCAAGATAGATATTATTCGATCTTTATCTTACCCCGCAAATGTGCCGAAAGTTCGTTCTTTTCTTGGTCATGCAAGTTTTTATCGATGATTTATCAAGGGCTTCTCCAAAATTACACAACCTATGTGCCAATTGCTTCGAAAAGATATGAAATTCGATTTTGACGAGTAATGCCAAAGTGCGCTTGATGAGCTGAAGGAACGACTCACTACAGCGCCGATTATTCAGCCACCACGTTGGGACATACCCTTCGAGTTGATGTGTGACGCGTCGGATTATACCGTAGGCGTTGTGTTGGGACCAAAAGTGGATATAGTA
The DNA here is from genome assembly GCA_026770325.2 of Erythroxylum fimbriatum. NCBI lineage: Eukaryota > Viridiplantae > Streptophyta > Magnoliopsida > Malpighiales > Erythroxylaceae > Erythroxylum > Erythroxylum fimbriatum. The sequence continues at coordinate 1,854,594 of JANZLH020000427.1, forward strand.
CCTCATGTTATTTATTATGCTTCTATGACACTTAATGATGCCCAAAAAAATTATTCCACAATGGAGAAGGAGTTTTTAGCGGTTGTCTTTAGGTTGGAAAAGTTTCGGTCATATCTGTTGGGGACCAAAGTAATCATCTACTTCGACCATGCAGCGCTAAGGTATTTGGTAAATAAGAAAGAAGCCAAGCCAAGATTGATTCAATGGATATTACTGATCCAAGAGTTCGATGTGGAAATTCACGACAAGAGAGGAGCAAAGAATCTGGTGGCCGATCACTTAAGCCGGATCATATCGAATGCTACGCCCGATGTCCTTCACGACAAATTTTCGGATGAGAGCCTATTCGCAATTCAACAGGTAACCCTTTTGTATACGGACATAGTGAACTTTTTAGTAACTAAGTCTTTACCTAGTGATCTATCTAGAGTTGAAAAGATAAAATCAAGCGAGAGGCTAGATATTATGTGTGGGATGAACCTCATCTTTGGAAATTTTGTTCTAATTTGATTGTTAGGAGTTGCGTCACAGATGATGAAATTTCATCTATTTTGCAATTTTTTCATTCATTTGTGTGTAGGGGACATTTCGGTCCCAAAAGAACTGCTCGCAAAATTTTAGAATATGGGTTGTTTTGACCTAAGTTATTTTATGACTCTTACATGTTTTGCAAGTCTTGCGATTATTGTCAAAGAACAGGTAACTTGGGATCAAAGAATCAAATGTCATTGACAAACATTCTGGTATGTGAGATTTTTTATGTTTGGGGAAACGACTTTATGGGTCCTTTCCTTTCCTCTTTTGGTAAGAATTACATTTTGTTGGCCGTAGATAACGTTTTCAAATGGGTTGAAGCTAAGGCTAACTATATCTGATGATGCTAAAACTGTGATTGACTTTGTTAAATTAAATATTTTTGTCAGGTTTGGAATGCCTCGAGCCATCATTAGCGATCGAGGGACGCATTTTTGCAACAAGATTTTTGAAGCATTGATGAAAAGATGTGGTATTACACACCAAATCTCTACCACCTACCACCCACATATAAGTGGGCAAGATGAGGTATCGAATAGGGAGATCAAGTCCATACTAGAAAAAGTGGTCAATCCAATCCGAAAGGATTGGAGCCTTCGATTGGTTGATGCTTTATGGGCCTACCGGATTGCGTACAAAACTCCTATAGGTATGTCACCTTATAGGTTAGTTTTCGGTGAGCCTTGTCATTTACCTATAGAAATTGAGCATAGAGCTTATTAGGCCGTGAAGTAGTTGAATATGGATCTGTAACATCCCATTACTTATGGGAAGGTTAGAATGGTAAATGTGAGGGATTAACGAGAGTTAGAGATGCATTTCCTTGTTCATGCATAATATGCTATACACTTATATATGAATAGTGAATTTATCTACACATGAAAATAATTGTACATGCATTCATGAATAATTCTGAGTATAATTGGATTGAGTTGTGATTTTTGGGAATTTCGCGAATTTGAATTTTGTTTATACTGGATATTCTATTGGTTGGTAAGAATATGGTATTTGTGAATTTTGGTGAATTTAGGGATAAATTTTGGAAATTATAGAAAATAGAGAAAAAAAAGAAATCAAAAGAAGCTTGGGAGATAATTGGTTTGTAAAGATGAGAGTTAATGAGTTTCAAAAGGAACTTGGTTAGAGCTCAGACCATAGGAAAGTGACAAGTGTCATTTAGGCTTTTGTACTTTTGCTAGAAGTAGGTTACTGTTCTCTGATATTTGAAAGGTGAAGTGATATGTCTAAGTTCCTTCTTTATCATGATCTTCTTCAAATTTTTCTTCCGATACACAAAGTTTTCCATCAAACACTTTCTAAGAGATTTCTATGCTTTTCCTTTCCTACACCAAACCCGCTTTGTCATTTGTGTCCTCTACCCCAAGAAAAAACTAGAAGCTGGTCATTGCACTCAGTAAAGTACAGAAATTTTGTGTGGAGTTTAGGGCTTGAAGAGTTCGGAGTTTTCAGCAGGTAAGTAGTGAATAAATCCTTTAGAGTTGGGGATTTATGAAATAAATTTAATAAGTTACTATCATTTGCATGGAAAATGGCATTTACGTGTTTGTTCATAAATACTGTGTTGTTGGGGATGAGAAAATTCGTTATAGTGTTAATTTAGTGTTTTGAAAGATTATTAGTGATTAAGTGTTGTAAAAGTGATTTTTGGAGTTGAATGGAAGAGATAATTTAGGTAGAAGATGAGTGTGATGTAAAGTATCGAAAGTTGAAAAATATGGGAAAAAAGTTCACTGAATATGCTTCAGTCTTTTAGTCATAACGTTTTCTCTGGTTTTCCAAATGAGATGATTCTTAATTTGGATTAAACTAGAGATATAAGGCTACATTTCATATGAAGACATCGAGTTTCAGTTTTGTCTCTAAGAGTCTCAAAATTTGTCATGAAGTTGCGAATAAGGTACAGGACGTTGAAAGTTGATCGTAAAATTCGTATCCTGACTTTGGGAGAGAATCTGGGTTTAATCTAGATAGATTTTGATAAAGTTTCCTTCTGAATAGTTGTAGATCTCTCTTTTATCTTTCCAACGGTATATTATATGAAGAATTTGGACATCGGAGTCAAAAGTTATGATCTTTATAAGTGGAGACGTTCAGGAGAAAAAGTAAGACGAAGTCACTGTTCATTCAATTCGTCTGATCATTGTTCATCCAATTCGTCTCACGATGTCAGCGATTCGTCTCATGACGTCAGCAATTTGTCTCACTTTGGCCAGAACATATTCTAGCCCAAATTTGATCCTCTAGATGACAGAATTGGCCTTTGAGGTCTTCATGAAAGTTGTAGATCTTAAATTCCTCTTTCCAACCAACTAAAGAACTCCTCAATCCGATATCTGTAGGGAAAGTTATGGCAATTTTCCCAACCATGAATCGTCTGAAGACGTCATCTTCGTCTAAAAAATGATGTCATATCGTATGATTCATTTTCGACCACTCAGATGAAAGAATTTGCCTTAGACTTCTTCATAAGAGTTGTAGTTATTGAATTCTTCTTTTCAACCATATAAAGAACGCCTTAATCTGATATCTGTAGGGAACGTTATGGCAATTTTCCCAACTATGAATCGTCTGATGACGTCATCTTCGTCTAAAAAATGACGTCATATTGTCTGATTCATTTTCAACCCCTCAGATGAAATAATTTGCCTTTGACTTCTTGATGAGAGTTGTAGCTCTTTAAGTCTTCTTTTGAACAATCCAATGAACACCTCAATCAGAAATTTGTACAGAACGTTATGGCTGTTTCCCCAAAACAGGGTCAGTATGAGTTAGGTCAAAAACATGGTTGCTTCTTTTGACCATAACTTCTTCTCTAGACCTCCAAATGACTTGATTCTTGAACCATTGGATTCGTAAGACTTTTCTCTATGTCTCCAACAAAAATCAAAGCTATCTGAAATGAAATAAGAAAGATTGAGTGAAAAGAGTGGGACGGGTATAGTGAATGTGTTCTTAAGTAATATGAACTGGTGTTATTCCACTGACTAGTGTATTTTGATGATTTCTGGAGCTCTACTGATCCAAATGAGATCGATTTTGTGATAGATAGTACTCGGGATTATCATGAACATGCATTGTACACAACTCATTTCATACATATGCATTATTGAATACCTATGATGGTGCAAATTGTGATATTGTGTGCATTATTTGTTATAGAGGAGCAATAGGAACGTCAACTTCCAGACGTTACCGGATCTTCCAGGCATTAGCTTCGAAAACAACTTGTGAGTAACCTAGACGGTCTCACTCAATTAATTGTTTGCTTTAGAATATGGTTTGAATGGGTTATTAAAGTGCTCCTTGTATGTGAACGAGACGAAATATGTGCTTCAAAATGTGAAAATTGTGAATATGCATATGAATGCAAAAGTGTGCTCAGCATTTTTGCTGAATGCCGGACTAAGGTCCGATGATGAATGCGATCTAAATGTGAATGTGCATCCATATGATTGACTGAGGTTATGTTATGTGAAATATTCATTACATGAATGCATGAAAGATAAAGGAAGTTATGACTAGAGTCGCCAGGATAAAGAGCTTAAAGCTCAGAATGTGAGAGAGCCTCGGGCTCGAGTGCGACTGTACCCGGTATCCATTAAGGGATATGGGACGTTATTCGACAAAGCTCAACATCCATGAAGGGATGAGCTGGTAAAAAGGCACTCGGTCATAACGATAATAATAAATGGAAGTGAGTCTCACGTACATTGCAATTATATTTGATAGGTGTGTTTTGTATAAACAATGTGATACATTATGAATATGCAATGAGGTGAATATTATGCTATGTGTAGTGATGTGATGCATCAATTGAGTGAACCATCGATGATGGTTACCTCATTGAGTTCGCAAAACTCACCAAAATTGCAACGTTATCTTTTTAGGACTGTGAGACGACTCTAGCTACTGAGAGGCTCTACCATCCGTGTAGATTGTGTTTTGGTAAGAGAAGTCATGGCTCAAAGGTCGGTCAGCTAGAATTTGTGGACAGGTTAGATAGACTGCATATATTTTCCTCTCTCGTGTAGTCCTTTTGTATTAGGTTTTGATGTATTCCTAAGGGAAATGTTGAAAGGCTCAATGTAGACATTCGGTGATTATGAAATGTTATTAGAAAAAGTGGATTTTAAAAATATTGTTATTTCTTATGATGCTTTACAAGTAATTTTAATACCATGCCAGGTGAAGTGAGTGTAGTGATCGATCGTAGCATATCCTTATCCTCGGGTATATGCCGGAATGACCTTCGGGCGTCCCGGTGCGTATCCCTAGGGTAAGGGGGCGCTACAAGATGGCAACAAGCCTAGATCGCCTAGAAGCGCAACGAGAAGAGGCGTAGTCGTATCAACCCGAGGTGTATCCAATTGAAGTCCATGCGAAAAATTTGCAAAGTGATGAGGAGCTTGAGAATTTTGAGGTCAAGCCTCAACGAATTGTTTGTGTCGAAGAAGTGGAGAACGAACTCGAAGCCGCAAAGGACATATCTTTTAGCTCGGAGGTAAGTACTAAGTCCGTAATTATTTTTTAGACTAACTCTTTACCTTTACATTACAGATTGGAGGAATTGAATGATGAAGAAAAATGTGAAGAGATGTTCGAAATATTTCTGGAATGTATGAACTCAGTCGGGACTGAGAAGCTGAGGATAGGGAAGGCACTGAATAAGGATGATGATCAACTAAAGCCCTATCCGGAACTACCTCACATGGAAGAGCCGCATGTAATTTCCGAAGATCACAATTTTGTCACTTGAGGAGACGAAGGAGTCGAGCCAGCGACCCTAAACAAAGGCGTTTCTTGGGATGCAACCCAAGGGAAGTAAATTTCTTTTCCTTTACATTTTCGCATTACTTTTTATATGCATGTGTGTTTTTGAATTTGTTTGTTTTACTTGTTTTTAAGTTTTTAATCAAAATGAGAGAAATAATAAAACAAATGAAACAAACATTTTCTCACTTTCTATTGCTTCTAGGATTATATAATCGTGATTAGAGTGTGTTTTGACTAAAGAATTTTATAGCAACTTTAATATGTACTTTTGCTCTTGTGATTGGTCGATATGCATTATCTTTAAAAGAGTAGTGACTAATGACAGACAAAACCGATGAGATTTTGAGCCTTATTTTACTGACACATCCATATCAATCTCATTGTCTTTTGATAATGTGTGACCTTCATGACATGTACGTCCAGATTTTGCATTGGTTTTCTATTCGAGACCACATTTTATCATATGCATTAACATGGACATGATTAGGCATTCTTTGTTTTTCATAAACTACATTAGCCAAATGACCTATCCTATTGACATGATTTTTTCCTTGATAAACCCTTTTGAGCTTTAGCCTTTCTTTTTGTATAAACCACATTTTATGTTTTTAAACTTAACCAAATGTCTTACCCAAGTCAAAAAGCTAGTGGAACATTTGTGATTTTTGAGTTTGTGGATATACAAAATTCTAAGTGTGGGGGTGTACATATGTAATGGTTGGTTATAATCTTGGGATATTATTTTATGTCTTATCATTGAAATTCCCATATTGATGTAGTTTATTTTAATTTTTACAAGGAAAAGAAAGAAAGAAAAAAAGAAGAGAAAATAAAAAGAAAAGAAGAGAAAATGAAAAAAAAGAAAGAAAAAGAGAAAAAATTGTTTAAAATAAATGTATCAAGGAAGAATTGCATATGCATTGAAAAGTTATTTATGATTTATGCATCTTCCTAAAGTTGTAATGGATGTGTTATTTGAGTATGTTGGATATGAGGTAGAGCTTGGCTTGGAAGGTTCTCTCTTATAATTTCATTGGCATAAATTATATGAGTAATTCCTTCGGATTGATATGTGCTTTATGTTATTGTGTATGAGAGCTAGACAGGGTTATGAAATAGAAATGTTGCATTTGTCATAGCTGACGATACCCAGTTTTTGATTGAATGTTACTTTTGTTTCACTAGCTTTAATGACTTTTATGCTACTTAACCTAAATATATCTCACCTCACCTTTGCCCACTTTACAACCTTGAAAAGTCCTTTGATTCATGATTTTGCATATGAACATTAGTGGTGGAGAAATGAAATGATAAGCAAAGTTGTGGATTGTCATAATCATGAATGGTGTTGAGTGTACCCTTTGATATATTTTAGTTAAACACATTTTTCGAGTCTACCATTAGATTGCTCAGTTTTTGAAGATGATGAATGTTGATTGATCATAAGTAAAGGCTTGGAATGTTGACATCTTGTTATGATTTTTAAAAGTCATTCATCTTTGTTTATGATTATATAGTCTTGGAAAAATATGGGAATTGAGTTAATATTTTGGGTAAATGAGCTTAATTTTGATGTTTTGCCCGGGGACGGTCAAAAGCTAAGTGTGAGGGAAATTGATATGTGTTTAATTGTTGATATATTTAATCATTTACCCTTAGTGATTATTGACATAAAAATGCTTAAAATACTCCCTTTAATTCATATATGATTTTAGGTACAATTTGGGAGCAAAGAAATTAAAGTGAGTCGGAAGCATTACATTTGGGTTATTTTCTGAATATCAATTTTTACTTGTCTTCATGGAGTTGCATTTTATGCCTAAAAGAGTGGTGCATCCTATTCAAAAGATCAATTGTATTTCCTTTTATTTTAAAAAAAGAGCAACAATAGGCTGTGGGATGTTGCTACGTGTTTTATGCAAAACGCACAGTAACAGAAGCGCTTAAAACTGTGTTAAACGCAACGTCCCATAGCACAAGAGGGAGGCATTTTGACTCAAAACGTAGAAGGCAACACATAAGAAGGAAGCAAGCAAAAGGTTTTAAGGGGTTGATGTGTAACCCTTAATTGTCTAATCAACACGCCACAGTCGAAGAAATGAAGAGGAGTGCAATGCAGGAGAAACAAGTAGGCGTGGAGGCACTAAAGGCTTAGAGAGCTAGCGCTGGCTACTGGACGGCTCGTTAGCTGGAGAAGGTGTTACGGCTTGTGGCTGAAGCACGTTACAGGGACGAGGAGCACGTAGATAGGAGTCCAGTGAATAGGAGCATGGTCATTAAATCTTAGTTGTCAAATCAAGCAACAGTGACAATGTTACAGTAAAGAAGAGGGCTACGTGAAGAATAAACCTAAGGGCTATTCGGTAGGGCTACATTAAGATCCGGGATGAAGCAATTTTTCAGAAAATACCTATGAAGGGTTAAACATCCCGACGACGGTTCGGAGGTGATATCGACGCCGATGACCCTGGTTAAGTAATTTTATTATTATTTTGTTGTTTCTTTCTC
>JANZLH020000427.1:1899868-1913602 GCA_026770325.2 Erythroxylum fimbriatum
TTAGGAGGTTGTGCATGTGATATTAAGGGTATGGAATGGGTGTGATTTCTGAAAGGGGGAAGTGTTTTAGGTTCTTGGAAAACAATGGAAAATTCAGAAATAATTTTATCAATGGGCATTGGTGGAGGACTATTTATTGCAGTCGTAGTTGCTAGGAATTGGAATGAGGCTGGTGTGGCTGTTTTTGGAAGAGACTCCTTGAAGCTTGTACTGCTGGCCATCTATTGTGAAGATAAGGAACATCTTGTTCCAGTTAGCTTGCACAGTATTTAGGGAGGCAAGCCATTGAATCCCCAACACCAAATATGCTCTTCCAATTGAAAATGGGTAAAAATCTTGAGTAATCTTCAACCTAGGGAGCTGTACATCAACATTTCTGCAAATACTATTACAACGAATAATATCTCCATTGCCAATCTAAACACCAAAAGGAGCAACATATTGCATCATCAAGCTTAATTCCCTTACAATTGTTTCTGAGACAAAGTTGTGAGTGGACCCACTGTCCACTAGAATCAGAACATCACGTTTGCCCACGTTCCCTTGAAGTTTCATGGTGGTTGCAGTTGGTTTCCCCAATATAGCATGAAAACTGATTGCAGCAAATTCGGAAGGATTTGGATCGTCATCTTCTTCATTGCCTCCTTCTCCTTCGTGCACAATTGCATCTTCATCATCATTATTAGCTTCCAGAAGCGCAAAAGTACCAATTTTACATCGATGATCAGGTTCGTATTTCTTGTTGCAGCGAAAACATAATCCCTTGGCAAATCGAGCTTGACGAGCAGCGTCCCACGGCCTTGACTGTCCAGCGACGGTAGGTTTGTTTGCGGCTGCCTTTGTTGTTCCAAATTCTCTCGGTTCTGTAGAGGAAGGAGTATAATTGGGCTTGAAATTATTCTGCCCACTGGATCCTTTGCAATTTGCGCCCAAGCCCAATTTGGACTCAAACTCAATAGCTAGGCTCATAGCTTTATAAATAGAACATGGTTTGTGAATCCTCACGTCAGATTTGAGTTCCTCTTTAAGTCCATTGAGAAACACTCCCAATAGACAATGGTCCGGCCAATCAAATACTCTTACAGATCACCTAGCAAATTCCTGACAATATTCTTGAACAGTACCACTCTATCGAATGCTCCAAAGGAATTCATTGGGATTTTGAAATTCCGCTGGACCATAATTTTCTTGTAGAGCGTGTTTCAATTCATCCCAACACACAATTGTACGATCATGATCAAGTCAAGAAAAAAGATCCAACGCATCGCCTTCCAGATACATGGAAGCGACATCTACCTTTAATTCGTCAGGTGTCTAATAGTAGCAGAAGTACTTTTCTGCTTTTAGAATCCATCCTCTGGGATCACCACCATCATACTTAGGAAATTCAATCTTCGTATAAGGACGGTTCCGACGCCAATGAGGGGAGTCAACATCATCTTCATCAGTGTCATGCCCACTAGTGCGATCATTGCAACGGTGATTGCAGTAATCACGGTATTCAGTTACGGGTTCTTTTCCGTGCCGATGATTGAAAGATGTAGAACCCTTTGAATTTTGGTTGGCTTCAATAGCAGCCACTTTTGCTGCTAAGGAATCCATAGCCTCTAATCGGGATGCTATGGAGGCAAGGTGGGTGGTTATTTGATCGATTGATGGTTTTGGTGAGGAAGGGCGGGTAGTGGTTTGTGTTTCGGGTGGAGGAATTACAGAACGTGTGTTCACCATTGGAATCGTTAAAGCTCTGATACCAATGATAAAGAATAATCAGATTCAAGGATGTAGGTGTTTTGAATATGAAATATATTGATGCAATGTCCAATTCAAGAAGGACAATATCTCCAATTATAAAGAACTTACATAATCAACTCTGTTCTAAAACAAAAGCAACATAGTCTATTTATAAGAAAACAACTGAAAACTGAAATCATAAGAATCGGATAATGTTGTAGATGATGCTGCCACTCTTTCTAACTGCAGGCTTAACTCCACTTCTCCCTATTTTTGTGCTTAAGTGGTAGATTGATCAGTAGAACCAAATAGAGAAAAGAATTGGTCAACAACTAACTGCTCTTCTTTGTCACGTGGAAATTTCTTTCTCCTTGCATATACCTGTAGAGGACGTGGGTATGTATCAATCACACTTAGTAAAGCAATCAAAATCCCATCACTTTGCTCCTCCTCCCACACTAATTATCAAGGAACGAAACATTCCAAAGTAGTCCAGACTTTCAGCAGTGAAATGTCATCTTCTACGTGATCCCTGCAACCTCGAACGTGAGCAAAAAACAATTGTTGTTTTATCAGTATTCTTTGAGCCAATTGAGTTCACCACCACCTTAATACTGTTGACCACAAAGGCTTTAAGTTCAACCCCAAGTTTAACATGAATGCTGCAAACTAGAAATTGTGGCAAAATAGAGCTCCTTCAGGTCTTCATGCTTTTTATTACTGGAGAAGTATCGGGAGGATTTTTTCCAAGGATATTTCACCTTAGCTGGGGTCTAAGTCAGTGTGAATAGCATGTCTGCTAGGCCAATTTCCTGACTCCAAAGCCTATATTAACAGGACATAGAATAAATGTCTAATGAATTAAATAAATACAGAGGCATCCGTGCATATCTAATCCACAATTGGAGTATACACCATCCTCTTAAAACTCCAAAATTACCATCTTGAGTGAATAAATTCAATTTCATTGGCACACTAGGTCACTAAGAATGATTGTCAATGTCATAATGTAGTTTAATTTTTTATGAATATGTGGTACAGTTTACAAGCTTTAGCGTTGATCAAGAATACTCACCTTGAATGAGGAAATGTAAGGAAGCAATACTTTGGGAGGTAGCCATCATGACATTGCATGCCAGCCAAAAAGCAAAATCAAGAAACCATGGAGTTCAGCTTAATTCACTGTCCTCTAATGGATAAATCTAGACTGATTAGCAGCAGTTTGCCCAAAATAATCCATCATATAGTTTATGCACCATTTTTATGAAAGGTTAAAATGCTTGGAACGAGACCATCTTTGGCCATCTCAGTAAGTATATTGAAAACAGCATCCATGTTTCCTTCCTTGTGGTTGATTTCAGCAAATACTTTGGCAAGCTCAGCATCTGAAAGGTTGCAACTCCTCAGAATGCTCTCAATGACCTGATTCAACTCTTCATGCATTCCCTGAGTTAAAAGGGCTTTAAACAAAGCAATAAAAGTCACTGTATGGGGAACAAACCCAGAGTGAATCATTTCCTTGTAAAGATTATACGACTTCTCAACATTTCCAGCCCGACAGTGGCCATGTATAAGTACATTATAAACTGTTTCATTTGGCTTGTGGTCTTTGTCAATCATTGACTTAAAAACTTGATCTGCCTCATTCATCAGACCTTTCATACAGAATCCCTTCATAAGAGCAACCACACTCTTAAATTCAATATTACTGCAGTTCTCAATCAGTGTATTATATGTGACATTGTTGGGAACAGTATCATCATAGAACAACTTAAGCAGAAGCCTCTTTGCTTCCCTTGTTCGAGATTGTTTATTAAGTCCATTGATAAGTACACTGTATGTAACAGTATCAGGTAGAATGCCTTTCTGTACCATTTCATTATGTAAATCAAAAGCCCTGTTCAAGTCTCCTTCTTTGCAATAAGCATCTATCAAGGTTGTATAAGTGAACTCATCGGGCGGTAATCCTGTATACAGCATCTCTCGGAAGACATCACAAGCATCAATTAGTCTTCTCTGCTCACAGAGACCACGAATGATTGAAGAATAAGTGATGGCATCTGGTAGGATGCCCTTATGATCCATCTCCCTCTTGAGTTGAAATGCCCTATCCACATCGTGGTTCCGACAACATCCACCTATAATAGTACTATAACTTACAACATCAGGAGTTAATCCTTTCCCATCCATATTTTGTAACACTTCCGTCGCCTCTTCTATTCTCCCTAGAAGACAATGTCCATTAATAAGGGCATTGTAAGTCACTATTGAAGGCGAGAATCCACTCCCAATCATTTCATTTAGAACCCGGTAAGCCTCATTTAATAATCCCTGCTGTGAAAACCCATTGATTAATGTCGTGTATGTTCTCTCATTTGGACTAAGTCCTCTAACATGCATCTGATCTAAAAACTCAATTGCTCGGTTCAAATTCCCTGCCTTACACATGCAATCAATCAATGAAGTATATGTGACAACACCAGGTGATAATCCGTTCCTCACCATCTCTACATGCAGAAAAAGTGCTTGGTGAAGATTACCCTCTTTGCAATAACCATTAATTAGTGTGTTATAAGACACCTCGTCAGGAACATAACCCTTCCTACTCATCTCACAAAGAATTCCACTTGTCTCTTTCATTCTCCCTTCTCTACACAGTCCATTAAGTACTACGTTGAATGTGATTAAATTCGGTTCCAGACCCTTAATCACCATTGATCTAAACAAACCAAAGGCTTCATCGATTCTCCTCAACTTGCAACATGCATCAATCAGTGTGTTATAAGTAACCACATTAGGCAAACACTCCTGTTCCTCCATTTCCTTAAAAAGTTTGAAACCCATTTCCATATTCCCAGCCCCGCAAAAACCTCTAATCAAAATATTGTAACTGAAAACATTCAGAGAAACCCCACCGGCAAGCATTTCCCTATACAACTCTTGAACACAAGTAACCGGTTTTCTGCACCTAATCATCGAATCTAAAATGGCATTATAAGACAAAACACCGGGCATAAATCCATTAAATTTAGCCAAATTAACTATCTTTGTAGCCTTATCAATAAAATGCAAATGGGAATAAGCTTTTACCACCAAATCAAAAACTGCAGAGCTTGAATTGCACAAGTGATACGTCTCTTTGAGGCATTGAAACACAAAACTGCCCGTTTCGTCCACCGTATTCAAGGCCAAGTCTTGGGCAAGGGTCTGTGCAGTTTTATAGAGCTTGAATTTGGTCAATATGTGAAGGGTTATGCACTTGCAGTGATGATCGAAGAATTGGTGCGCTTGTGCCCACTTGAGAAAATTTAGGGTTAGGGTTTGGTCGTGTTGGGCCTTGAGGAGTAAATTGGAAGCAGCTGCAGGCGTGAACCGGGATGATAGGGAATTCAGTTGATAGGGATGGCGCTTGAGAAAAGTTAAGGCTTTGTCTACCAGAGCAGCATCTATGGAGGATGAGGAAAGAGATTGTGAAAGGTAAATTTGTGGTCTTGGGAGGGGCATTTCGGGAAGTAAAGGAATTGTCTGAGAGATGAGTAAATTCAAGAGACAGGAGAGCTAAGCTCTCGATGCTTAAATTGATTTCTATGCTTCCGATTAGGGTATTAGGGTTCAAGGGAGGTTTTTCCAACCCATTCTCTATTCCCTTTTTCTGACAGGAAATTAGGAATTTAATTAAATAATTAACAAACAAAACCAATATTTTTAAGCTAATCAGGAAGCATAAGATATTCCAATTCAATTAAAAATTATCCTTCCAAATAATTTTACTTCAGTTAAAATATATTCCTCAAAACCAAATAGTAATATCTAGTTAAACTGAGTCACGTTGGTGTTGGTTTACGTACAGCATTTCATGCTCATAGATACAAGTACAATCAGGAGGAGGCATTACCGCATTAGTCTCCCACAGCCACAGGCAATACTTTACTGGGAACAGAAGGGAAACAACCTTATGAGGATAATTAAAATTAGCACACGTGTTGCTCTCTCTCTCTCTCTGTGCTGCACGAGATACCAAACTAGAACAAAGCTTATTGTATTCACAGGAACGTAAATTAAGATTTACTTTAAAGCATCAAATAAGTGGAATCTGGTATAAGTGCCAATTGTCAAATGTTTAACACCTTGGCAAGAAGAAACTACAATTTTGGCCTCTTTAGGCATAAACAAACTATATATCTTTACAAGGCGAGTGAACATCATACTCCACATTAAACCAATCATGAAGCCTCAATATCTGTCATGAGCTTTATTCTGGGGAACAGAGGGCTGTAGACTTTGAGCTAGTGCTAGTTGGCAATATCTTCAACATCTATTTATGTGCTATTGCATTTGCATGTTGTTTGGCCAAGAAGCATAGAAATATTGGTGTCCTCGAACAAAGATTCTTCGATCCTTCACTGTATTTTAGCCATGCCTCGGCTTGAAATGCCATGCAACAATTTGACAAAACCATGAAAGCTTAGCTTTCCATCTGCGTGCCTTATCCAATCATTGAGAACAGAATGTACTGGGATATTGGGGCCCAGACCAAGTTCCTATTAAAAAAAACTTCTCCAGTAAGTTTCACACAGTGCCATTGCAAGGAGAATAATGTGTGCGTTGCTATTGTGTTGCCCAAAAGTGGATCAATTGAAATATATTAAGCTGGCTGTTAATCATGCTCCTAATGTCGAGTGTTGAATGCAAATATATTAAGGTTTGGTAAAAACTAATAACCAAGGGAAACATACAAAGGAAGGGAAGGATAGAACTCACACCAAAGACTCCTAAGATTGTGATTATCTGCAATCAAGCACTACGGACCCAACAATATTACTAATTAGTTTGTCATTCAAAACAATTTACACTGCCAATCTGCCTGCTTTATTTGATCTTGGTCAAGTTTGAAGTTCTTGAAATAAAGCATTTGCAAAATGACATTAGAAAGCTAGTTAAGTAGTCAGCATATCAACTCATGTCATTTGAAGTTTGCCACAAGCAAACATTTCGTACTTGAAAACATCACAAATAATACGTGTTTATTTCAACAGATAAGAGAAATCTCGACTTACAGAAGCAAGCTCATCAATAACAATAGCCCTATTTCCATCCTTTTCAAAAAGCTCATATGCACAACGAGCACGCTGTTCCCAGTGTTCAACTGCCTCCAGTTGATGGACATTTAATGTAGCTGCACAAAATTCTTCAAAATCCATTCTTCTGTATTCCAGTGGAGTCAGCTGTCATGAAATAGCAATTAAGATGTGAGTTCATATATAAACACAACAATCGTATAGGCATAACAAGTCATTAAAGCTACATGGACAACTGGCAACTTAGTTCATACCGAAGCAAGATAATCAGGGACACAAGAATCCTTCATTGCATCTGTTGCGTTTTTCATCAATGCCTAGATAAAACAAGAGAGATGGCATAAGGCTTTATATCACCTAATAATACTAGGAGGGAGAGAAACAAAAAACCAGTGCAAGCAGACAATAACCATCTTATAGTTTTCCAAGCTTATGCTGCCACTTTTATTTGGCTCTAACAGAGCAAATTGCTCCTTCAGATAGAAGAGTTCGTCCATCGTTAGTGTCTTTGATAATGCCTGCAGCATAGACACAAGTATAGGAACTTTAGAAGTTCACATAATACATCAAGCAAAAACACCGATAGTTGTGCTCATCAACGAAATTGAGGTCAAGACTGTTCATGACCTTACAGGGAATTTTATAACTACAACAGCACTTAACTTCCAATTTTATTGTTGGGAAAGAATAAACAGCATATCGAGAAAATGCAGATCTTATATCAATAGAAAATGGAAAAGAAATTCTTCCACAACCCCAAGTATCACAAAATGAAAGAGAACTCATTCCGGTAACAACTTTTAAATTAATTTTTAGGTCATCCTGGATGTATACACACCCTTAAAGCAGCCTTACGCAAGGATGATGTACGCATATATGCCTTCGTGATCCTGAATATTAGAATATCAAGAGGAACTTTCACACCATGGCAATCCCGCAGCCAAGGATGGCCTGTAAATAAAGCAATGCATCTGTTATTTGCAAGGATGTGTGAATACCATGTAGTATATAGGCGAAAGATGCACTTACTTAAAGCCTGAGCAGCTGTCATTCGTTTCCTTGGATCTTTGTTTAATAATCGTTTGACAAAGTCTTTAGCCTCTCGAGTGAGCAATGGCCAAGGTGCTTCATCAAAGCTTGGATCAGCTTTCAAGACTGCCCGGAAAATTCCAGACTCAGTTCGTGCCCAAAATGGACGACTACCACACAATAGAATGTATGCAATAACCCCTACACTCCATGCATCAGCTTCTGTGGTATAAGATCTATGTAGGACTTCAGGAGCCACATAGTAGGCACTTCCAACAATATCATTAAGCCTTTCATCTGAAAACCACCATAGTCATCACCAACTCATCCAAATTCCCAAAAGCAAGTAGGATGAAACTCAGGAATCAGGGCTTCAAGTGGATATTGGTTAGGGAGACAAACCTGGTCTGACAAAATCTGATAAACCAAAGTCTATGACCTTCAGATGAGAGTTCTCATCCTTAGAAGTATACAGAAAGTTCTGATCAAACAATCAGAAGTAATTTCAGTTATCAAATTTCCGGAAGTAAAAGAAAAAAAATACTGAGCTAGATTCGTTACACTCATTTAAGTTTAAGCCAAAAATATCATCATCAACTTCACTTAAAGTAATGCAAATTAATTATATTCCTGTTCAACTTAAATCAGGAAATTTGAAATGGGGAATTTAACTGCTCACCTCAGGTTTAAGATCCCTATGCACCACACCCTGTAGATGACAAAAGGCAACAACACTTAGTATCTGCACCAAAACGGCCTTTGCATCATCTTCAGAGTATTTTCCACCCCTAAAGGGATCAAAAGATCTAGTTAGAAGCTATATTAGATCATGCATTAAAATTCACATTGCACTCGCAGGCCCTTAAAAAGAAATCACCTTGAAAGGATTCTATCCAAGAGCTCTCCCCCTTCACACAACCTGAAATGTCAGTGTCAATCAACTTTTGGAAGGTCAAAGGTCTCCAAAAGCTTACAAGCAAGAACTAACAGCATTCCTTTTCATTTACTTATCTACATTCCTTTTCATTTACTTGTCTATCTATTTATAGCCATAGGCAAAGAGCATGAAAAGGATTTAATGCTGTAATGAAGCTTACTCCATCACTATATAGACGTTATCAAAATCTTCAAATGCATCGTAAAACTGCACAAGGTTGTTATGTCCTGCTAAGGCCCGTAATATCTTGACCTCCCTTCTAACATCCTCAACAGCAATAGCTGTTGTCATCTGGCAATAAAGAATAGGAGGGGAAAAAAAAAAGGTCATCCATTTGTGGGAGAAGTAATGGTTGAGCCATGTACTTTTGTAGAGATTAATTATATCTTTCTAAAATAAAAACAACAACAGACTTTCTTCTGCTAGAGTACCACAATGATTTTCGCACTCCCCTCCCAGCCTTTTTCTCTAAAAGCTTGAAACATTCGTCATAAGTGCACCAGCTGACAGATTGTATGAGCAATGAGTTTTTCTCAACAATGAGGCCTCACTGACAGTCCGTTAATCACAGGTCTCCCTATGCATTAAGTGGTGGCCGTAAAATCTTGGGAGTTAACAAAGCATATCACAAACCAGAAATCTAAATGTGCCGAATATTCCACTCATTTTCAGACAACTCAGAGTGAAACTACACATTCTAAGTCAAGATTAGGTTCCAAAATCAAAATATTCCAACTTCCAACAAGTCCCGCCAAAATCCAAATAGAAGCAAAGTACGCTGTACTCTAGTTAAAGTCTTGGCATGCACCAAAAGAACCAATAAACAGATAAGACGATCACCTTTTATGCGTACAACTTTTAAAAGCTCCAATATTATCCAATGAAGAAATATCCAAACTGACAATATATTCCAAATTCCAACATCCTTAAAATCGCAGAATCTTCTTTCTATCTATTCAAACTATAAGTCCCCCCGGTTTAAAATCAATACCATAAAAGCACAACCTCACAATAAAGAAAAGACAACAAACATCGGAGAGAACATAACAAATAACAAAGTAAATCTGTAGATCTAAATATTATGCTTCAAAACCGTAACATGCTAAAAACAGAAACTTCAACTGAGAAATAGATAACTCCTGTTAAAAGAAAACAAACTTAAATTGTAGATTAAAAACCAACCTTTGATTTAGGGATGACTTTAACAGCCACTTGTTGGCCTTTACGGTCACCTTTCCTAAACTTGCCAGAGCAAGTGTACCCAAAATGGCCTCGACCCACTTCATCGCCAACCTCAAGCCTACTAGTGAACTCTTTAGAGAACCCAAACCGCTTGTCCAACTCCACCTCCTCTTCTTCATCTTCACCTTCCTCCGGAATCGACGAGCTTTTCTTCTTCTGCCGGCGGCGGAGGACAGCGCGGATGTGCTTGGCTGGGGACGGTGGTGGGAAGGGCTTCTTGAAGGCCCTTCGTGGCGTGGCGGCGGAAGGCGAGTTTTTGAAGAGATGGAGAGGGCTGGGAGTGTGGAATGCAAAAAAAGGTGACTTTTTGGGCATGGTCTGAAGGGGAGAAGAGTGTGGAGACTTTGGGGTTTGTGTTGTGCTTAGATTGTCACTTGGTGTCTTGGTTTGGTCTCTAGGGGCGTATGGGTTTTGTTTGGTTGGTTTTGAGATGCAAGTTCCCATCTTCTAGGTTGGTTAGGACATTGTGATGAGTTTTAGTAACGGTGATTGTCACGGCCTCGGACGGCGGACGGAGGCCGGAGTAGGAAGAGGATTTGACGGGGTATGGGGGTGGAAGGGGTGATGGAAGAGCCAGTATGGTGCTGGAGGGGATGTACAAGTGGAATTATCCATTCAACTCCCCCACTTTGCTCTCATGTAACTTGCGTTTTTCGTTCCGTGCAACTGACAAAGATTAGTGGTAATGAGTTACCTCATTAGCATACAAGTAATGTTTGACAATTGCCAAATGTGAGTTGAGCTCAGCTGGTAAAAACTAGAAGATATAAGAATGCATTTTAGTACTTTGGAAGCTTTAAAAACCCAAAGTATGCATTCAATTTATTGCATGTTGTAGGACCCACATAAGTACTTCAACGGTGAAGGAAAAGAAATGTAAACTATAGGCAAATTGTATGTGCATGTGTCTTTTTGCATTAAGATTGATGGGTTGTTAACCCACTTGTCTTTGTAGAGAATTAAACCTTTTACTACATATTTATGATGAGATTAAATTTCCAAAACATCCAAATATGTATGCTGACTATCAAGAAGAGTTAATGATCAAGATCCAAACTGAGAGCTTCTAACCTCCCAATTTATGTGATGGGTCATGTGACCTACATAAACATGGGATTGTGTTTGAGGGTTTTGAGCCATTGGATCGATTCCATATTATAGATACATGAATGATTGCAATTGTTCCGCTTTTTTTTGGGATCCATGAAGCTAAGTGAAGTGAATGAGACAAGCAAATAACTTGTTAACATTTTCATGGAAACCAATGGTATCCACGTGCAACCAAACCAATTCCCCATTATAAAATCATCCACTATGAACATGTATGTAGTAAGTATATGGACAAGCAAAATGAGCTCAAGATTGTTCCAATCATAGCATGCATTTTTCTAGTCATGGTCAAACCTTTCTTGTTAGCGATACATCGTGGTAATATATTAATTAGTGGGTCGCAATATGTGACGTTGGATAGCCGCATTTATAATAATTTTTAGAATTTAAATATGAGTTCAATAGAAATATTTAAAAAGGCTAATTTTTATGTTTTAGAAATTATTACTCTTCTTTATAATATTTTGTAATCATGAAATAATCGTTTTTTCTTATATGTGAAATTTTAAAATATATTTATTAAAATAAAAATTCAATTTAAACCTATATTTTAAAATATATAAATATTAAAACATCTTAAAATCATTAGTGGTTACATGAGATGTACATAATTTATTCTTTCAAAAGATCATTAGAATAGATAACTATTGATGGAAAGTGGGTTAGGTGTAGTACGTGAACCTAATGGAGTTTCATATATTACATGAAAAGAAAAGCAGGCCTTGAGTGGATAGGTTGGGGGTTTAGGTGAGATACCGATACGTATCCATCTTATTAATTCAGTAACAAATAACGAAGTCATTGTAAGCGTGAGCAAAGCACCAGAATCTTATGGAAACCTTGGAAGCTCCTCCTCCTAATCCGGTTTTATACACATCACTGCAAACTTTTTGTTCCATAAAATTTTTATCTTAAGGTGTGGCTAAGAAACCTCACATGCATGCAAAGTACCTTATATCATTGTCAGCTCAGTCTAACGAGAACAGTAGAAATTAAAAATAGTAGCATTTCGATAACAATACGTTTACGTGCAACTAAAAGTCAGCCCCAAGGGATTAATTGGTTTAATTTCTTTTTATTTTCCTATTAACATAACTATATATATCTGTAGGTGATAAAAGTATTATCTAAGAAATAAACGTTTCATACATGTTGTATCGTTCTTCTAAATCAACCAGAAAGATATATCCTACACGTATTATATATGTCTTACCTGTGTTTATAAGTACATCAGCTTTTCCATAACGTTTGTACAAGATATAGCTAGGGTTTGTAGCTATCCTTTAGTTATTGTCTTATTGATATATAAAATCATCAAGGGCAATTTCTAGAGATGATTGGCAGGAATAATTGTTCTACTTAATTAGATTGGTAGAAGAACTAATTAAAAGGCAGAAGATATTACCCTTTTTTTTTTTTTTTTCGAGTAAACCCCACAAACGGGCCAAGCGGGCTCACTTCTCAGAGAGCCAAGTGGCTACACCTCAGCAGAGGGCCAAGTGGCTATACCCATCACAGAGGGTCTCACTAGTTCTCCATCCATAGGTAAAATCCCAGCTGCCCCAAGCTCTTACAAGAGGGGCTAACAAGGAATCGAACCTGGGACCTAACCGAAGTCAAGCCTCACTCTCAACCATCTAGCCACACCCCTCGAGAGCAGAAGGTAGTACCTACTAGTGGTTATCATTCTTCTTGGGTAATGCTATATGCAACAAATCCTTTTTTCGGGTAATTAGTTTTTATTAAATCTCAATCACACATGAATGTAGAGTCTAAATAAATATATAAACAAAATTAAATAATAAATAATCAGAAGACCATGACAAAAACAAAATATCTCGTTCCAATCCTATATATATATATATATATATATTTGGCCTATCCATCGAGACGACCTTAATCTTAATTCACTGACGGATCATTAAATGACCAATAATAAGGTTGGTGTCAAATGAGTAAATAACCCCTATAAGATGTAAAATTAAGTACGTATTCCTCTCAAAGTTAGTTGAACCAAACCAAGTAGTTAGGATATAGATTTTTGTCACCTAATCGTAAATTGTTAAATCATGATTCATGAGTCCGTTAGTTATCATTTAATTTCTCAATAATAATTAATATAGTTTTAATGTATGCTATATATGTATTTCTACTTGATAATTTCTTATTACGAAAATAAATTTAATATAGTGAAAAACTTTCAAAGAAAAGATTTGGTGAAAATATTTTCTGGCTTATATTTATAAGTAAATATTTCAAAATAGAGACAAAATAGATATTGTTTCTTCTCATAGCTCTAAATAAATACATTTATAAAACCAAGATATTATTTATCTTGATGACTAATAACTATGTTGAGGCAATCAAAGAAAGGAGTTGTATTGTACATGGACCTTACAAGAACTTTTTGGTTGTCTTAAAGCATGGTAATGAGCTCTACCGTATTTATAATGTTTCCAATAATTCTTATATGGCTTGAACATATAATTTCAGGGGTTGTTTGTTTCTGTTTTTGTTTTCAAATTTGGAAGAAAAAAAAAATCTTGTTTGTTTGAGTTTTTAGTTTTTGTTTTTGGTTTTGGTTTCTTCCGGTTTTCAAAAATTATG
>JANZLH020000427.1:1972909-1995514 GCA_026770325.2 Erythroxylum fimbriatum
TTCATTAATCAAAACCCTGGACTTAGAGAGAGCCCTTTAAGGTTTACTATTTACACTTAGTTTTGAACTGTGATAGCCAAAGCTCGTTTTCAAGAGGATTTCTTCTTTTGCTTTAATCTTTTTATTTTCTATTTCCAAAAATCCAAAAATACTTTTTGTAATGCATTTTAGTTCATTAGTGTTTTCCAAATCAAAACCCCCCTTGTTTCCTTGCTAATTTCACTTGCGTTGAATGACATATAGGCTAGCTTAGGTCCATTTCATTAGGTTCCAACGAGAGAGACGACCCGAGGTTGCATCCTATGCTGCAATCCTTGGTATAAATTATTTTTGACCGGTTTCCAAGGATCGATCTTAGGATCGAACGACGAGCCGCGATCAATTCCATACTCCTTCTTCGGACTCTTACGATTTTCTCATGCACGACTATAATTGTACTTCTTTACACCTTGGATCATGGACTATAATTGTACTTCTTTACTACTGATGGTTTGATTGCCTATTTTGATGCTGATTGGGTCGGCTACCCCGATTCACACAAATCTACTTCGGGCTACTATGTTTTTCTTAGAGACAATCTTATATCTTGGTCTTCTAAATGACATATCACCACTTCCTGTTCTAGTGCTGAGGCCGAGTACCAAGTTATTGCGAAGGTCATTGCTGAACCTGTTGGCTTTGGCATCTTCTTAAGGAGCTTCATTGCCCTATCCCCAAAGCTAATCTTGTATACTGCGACAATGTTAGTGTTGTTTATTTGTCCCGTAATGATGTTCACCTTCAACGTACTAAACACATCGAGATTGATATTTACTTTGTCTAAGATAAAATGGCTTTAGGACATGCTGATGTTCATATGCCCTCCGCACCAATACATAGACATTTTCACCAAAGGCCTATCATCTCCATTCTTTTGCAATTTTCGCTCTAGTCTAAGCGTCCGGCCATCTCCTGCTCTGACTGCGGGTTGTGATAGTATATATAAAATATAAATATATTTATAAATGTATGTATGTGTATATCTCTTGTGTATACCTACCTTGTACACTATATAAATTGAAATACACAATAATCTAAGTCAAGGGTTTCTATATTCCCTTGTACACTATATATATTGAAATACACAATAACCCAAGTCAAGGGTTTTCTTAGTCTATTCAATAATCAATTGCAACATCTAATTCCCAAATAAGGAAACCAAATCATAGTATTACCTTAAATGGAAAACTCTCAATCTATCATCTCCAATTCATTCTATATATTATTAAACATATTTCACAATCTAAAGTGAAAATATTGTAACTTTGCTCTTTTAAGACATTTATCTTTTATATCCTTATTGATCTATCCACATTCTACTATTGACAGATTCCAATAAGCGAGACGATTCAAAGATAAGCTTTGTTCTTGAAGCCAAAATGTTTTGGTGTACATTGTGCGATGCTGCAAGTTTGTAATAGAATTAAAACTAGAGGAAAAAGGAAGTAAAATAAAAATGGGCATAGAATAGAATAATAATAGACCAACATTTTCTCTTTAAGGATCCCCCACGGATTAACCCAAGAAAACAAATGTACCATCAACAGTATCAAGAATGGCTTGTACTAGCTTGAGCTTTGTTCTCTTGCTGTTCATTTTTCATCTCTTGTGAAGCGTCTTCTTCCACCGGTCCCGCTACCGGAGTGTCCGGGGATGGTGGCGGAGGCGGGTCGACGTGACCGTCAATGCAAGAAAAGCATTTTCTCTCTACCCAACCTTCCAGATCATATTCACCGAAACCCAAGATTCTACGACCTGAACATAGCCTACCAATCATGCCTGCTATTACCCCAAGAATTGTGATCACTGCCAGCACTGCTATGACGGGTCCGACTGACCCATGCCCGCCTCGCTCAGTGTAGGCTTGAACCACGGCCACTGGCGGGGCTTGTTGCTGTTGTTGTTGGTCTAGTGGTGTTGACATTGAGAAATGGTGTATATGCAGCTTCAAGCAAGTGCTATCAACTTTTTGGAGGGTTTTTGAGGGGTTTTAGGAGTTGTGTTTGTTTTTGGCCATATTTTCTTAGAAATATTGTGAAAAACGGGAGCTTTGAAGTGGGTATTTCGTTGACAGGTGTGGTTTCGGTGAAGTTGGGTAGTAAAGTGTTAAACTTTTTCAGGATTTGTGGCTTGTAGAGGGAATGTGTATGCTGGGTTTTGGATGTTTGAAGAAAAGGGGAGAGGAAGTGTCGGAGTTCTAGGAGCTTTTGGAGATTATTTGGGGCTTGCTTCTTTCTCTGGATGCTTTTCCTTTACATGAGAATTTTTCTGGAAGAAGGTGAAAGCTATCTATGTAAGGGTGGTGAAAAGTGGCAGGAAAAAAGATTGGTAGAGCAAAGAAAAGAAATGAAGAATGTGTTAGCAGGTAACAAACCGAAGAGCTTTCTCATTACCTTTTCTAGGACTGTAACCTGTGATCAGAAAATTTGTTAACATTGTTTTAAATAGGAAATCGCCAAAATGTCCTGTGCATTGAAAGGCCTGTAAATCCCTCTCTCTTTCTCACACACACACGCACATAAACTTGCAGAGGCAAAAGATTTCACCTTTGTCTATGCTATTACATGTTAACCCAAGTAAGTTACTTGCTGATTGGTAGTTGTTTGGATCCAGCAGTCCTTATGGCCTTAAAGGAAATGAGGAATCTCATATGCCCATTGTTTCACGATATTGTCATTTAGCAACTTGTATTGATTGTTCACCTTCAGCCATTTCCATATGGTTTCAATTGGCTGTAAGATGGGAATTCTCAAGTCCTTTTGTGTGGACTTGGGCTTGGTCCATGGGAAAAACACTTACATCTGAACTTATGAGTTGCTAAAAGAGTTTCCGATTGGATCTCTAGGGAAGTTTTATTTTGGTCTTATATATATAAGGTATTGGTACTTGTTTTTGAAGGTATTGGTACTTACCAATATTACTTTAATAAAGGTATGATAGCGGAATGTGCCATAAATTATTCATCTCTTTCCTTTTGTTTTTGCCCTTATCAATTGTAATGAGAAATGACTTACAGTGATCCAGGGCAGGCAGGAGTCCAAGCTGTATAGCAGATGGACAAATCATAATTCATTTCTAAAGTAGCTGTAGGATACGTTTGCTTTTAATAAAGGTCAAAAAGCTACAAACTTTTTGTTTTATTTCCGTTAAGAGTTGGTCCTTTTTTCTTTCCATGCTTTGCCTTAAATCCCATATAATACTCGCAGAAGTTCCACCGCCGCCAGTGGTGGCTTAGGCTACTCATCTTAATTCAGTGGAAGTCTAAAAGTTTCACTTGGCAATTCAGAAAAGTTTGATGCTTTTTCCTTCTGTGAGGCTCAACAGATTTTGACTATCTGAACTACAGGTTAGTAAGGCGTATTAGTGGCCATTGACAAACACTTGATGATTTTATCTAGAAACTAAAAGACTTATTGAAGTTAACTGTTTCATAGTCTTTATCTAACTGCACCTAGGATCCAGGATTCTAAAACAAAAATGATGAAGCATACACCAAATACTACATAGACAGTCAAAAGTCTACACCAAGAAAAGAATCCATTTGAGGGAGCAGAGAATATGTGTACGGGTAAAGACGATGATGGCGATTGCGATGGTTCATAATAGCAAACTATGAGATTGTCAGGTCCAACTACACAATATTTTCTAGCAGATAGAAAGAGCTGCTTTCAGAGGGCCTCAATGGCATCTGCCAGCTTTCCTTTGCCTTCTTTTCTCTGAACCCGAGCACTCCTTGTCGGCTTCTTTTTGAACCTACTTAAAATTCTCTCTCAAGACCGCTTTTCTTGACCACAGATCTCGTAGATTACAATGTGTTGGTCTCATGCTAAATTAGATTAATTGTTTCTTAAAAGCAGCATTAATTATTTCTCTGCATCTATTTGATTTCTAATACAAACGGAGGATGATGAACATATTCAACTCATCAACCGCCGTTTTGTTTCATTCCCTAGAATTTAACGGCCTGAAATCTTCTGTCCCTATTTTTGTGTACTTACTCTGTCTCATTAAATTCAAGCCATTATTTATATGGGACCTACGTAAATAGGTAGCTTAGATCTAATGGGACAGAGTAAGTATACAAAAACGGAGTCAGAGGATCACATCCCGAATTTAACTGTGTGTGCCGTTTCTTTTTTAGTTTCATTTAAACATTTTATATAATTGGTTATATAATATGTGAGTATTATATATTAATAAATAATATTTGATTTAATATACGTACTTCTATTATATAAATAATATTTTACTTTTAATTATTATAGAGTTTATATAATTATAATATTTGGAAGAATTAAATTCAACTTTTAATATTAAATACTATTTTTATAGTTTTATAATAAATAAGAAAAGAGAATATTTCTATGTTAAATCCACTGTTTGTACATAAAATTGAAACAATTAAATATAGTAAAATTTAAATTAATTTATGAACTGTGAACAAAAATTGGTTTGATAATAATGCTTAATTTATTAAAAATATATAATTAAGTATTAAGCAGATAGCTATTAATAGATTTGTGTTTAAATAGAATTTAAAGTTAAATAAAAACAAATTTCAAACAAAAAGTTATTATTTTTATTTAACAATATGTGTATTAGATGAGTTAACTCTTTTAGTTTATACTCTTATCAATACCTCCGAGAGCATCCTTCTTCTTGAAAACTTCATAAGAAACTAAATTATTATCGATACTTTTTGATAAGATATATAATTAGTAAAATTATAAAACTAACAAATAATAATCTAATCATAACTATAATTTTATAATAGTAATTTAAACTTCCACTGTTTACTTGAAAACATAAAAAGTTATAATGTGTTCTTCAAATTAAATATAAAGATGCAGATGGTATTTATAAATATAAGAAAAGAAATTCAAGATTCACTGAAAAATTGTGTGTACAATTATTAATTAAAATTTTTAATTTTTAAAAACATGTGAAAAAGTTTGAAAATTTTTAATATAAATTCAAATGACCTACTTAAATATGTATATTATAATTATCATATAGAGAATAATTATAACATTTTTTGAAAATGTGAAGATATTATTTGAAGCCAATTGCACTTCTTATATAGTATTAAAATTTTTATTTTTATGTTATGACTTAATTGTTATAATAAAAGTTTAGTAATTTGCAATTTTAGAATCAAATTTATTTTTTGGGCTATATATATATATATATATATATGAAAAATAGTTATAAGAACTTTATTATATGTATATATTTTTATTAAAAATATTTAAAAATTTTGTGTCATACTTTAATTTTTATAATATATGTTGTATTGAACTAAGGAAGATTCTAATTGATGTTTTAACAATGACAAAACATAAGTACTATTAATGAGTTCATTATCTTTGTAAAAAGCAATATAATAACACGATATAGTCATAATTCAATAAGATAATCTGTAACATCTCATGTTCAAAGCTAGACCCTAGAATAGTGAATTGAGTGTACTGTGAGAAATTAGAAGTGCATTTCATACTCATGCATCATTGCATATTCACACAAGTGAATATTTATTTTTGATACATTAAAATAATTGTACATGCATTCATTGACATTTTTCGGGTATAATTCATTGTTAAATGCGATTAAAATGTGAATTGTGAGTTATTTACGTTGAAAATTTAGTTGGAGACTATTAGTATTATTTCAAAATTTTTGGTAAATGTTATAAATTTTCTAAAATTTGTGGTATTTTGGATTTTGGATTGGGAAAAATAGATCAATGGTATTTTGACATATAACACTTTTATATAGATGACAAATGGCTCACATGCAATGAGGTCTTATGTCACTGAGATATTAAAGCACGTAATCATGAGTTGTGAAAGACAAAATTATGTAGGTCCTTGTCTGTTCTTCAGTTTTGCTTTGTTCTTCACTGAACCTTGACCTTCACTCTCACTATTGGTGATCTTTTCTAAAACCAAAATAAGTGAAGTTTTAAGTTTCTGGGTTCTGTGAATGAGTTTGATGATGTTTTACAGTTTAGAAATAAATACTTGCATGTGTTGTGTATGAAGTAATTCGGTGATAGTGATGATAAGATGAGTTATATGAATGTGTGAAATCGAGTTTGTGCGAAAAGTGTTTATAGGATTGTGAGAATTGAGTTTAATGAGAATCTAAGACTTGGATAACTGCAAAAAAAGGTAAATAGGTTATGTGGTTTGTTGGATTGGATGAAATTATGATAAGTGCAGAAAATGATGTAAACAAAAGTAGAAGATGATGAACAACCATGTATAATTTCTGGTTTTGGTACTTGTAAGTAATCTTGGATTTTTGATTTGTTTGAGTTGTGATGAGCTGAAATGGAAGTAAAAGAGTTGTGTAAGTGTCATATGTGTTAATTGAATAAGATAGAAGTAAGAAAATCTAGAAAAATGAAGAAGGAGAAAATCTGCGTTTTAGAGAGAGAAGGGAAGAGGAGTTGCACCAGGGTTACTGTAGAGAGAGAGACTGTTTTGAACATCTATCATTCATTTTCTTATAACTTTGTCTCCTAACCTCCAAATGACTTGAAAATTGAACCAATACATTCCTAAGGCATTGATTTTCCTCTCCATAAAAAAATTAGAGCCATCTGAATTGATTTGAAAAAGATTGATTGGATGAAGTGAAGAAATATGCTGGAATGTTATGAACAAGAGAATTTTCATTGAACATGCTTCGATATTTTGATTATATCTTGATTTGTAGATTTTCAAATGAGTTGATTCTTGATTCAGATTAAACTTGAGACATATGCCTACAACTTTATTGAGAAGTAGAATTTTAATTCTATCTCTAAGACTTTCAAAATTGGCATGAAGTTGAGTCTTGGCTTAGGCTATAGCACTACCAGGGACAGAAATCATATCCTGTGGTTATTGAATAAATTGTATTGATGTAGGCCGAATTAGACTAAGGTGTCTTCACCAAAGTTGTATCTTATTCTCTTAGCTTTAAATTGGTATAAAGTTTGTAATTTTTGGATATCTGAGCTGAAATATATGATTTGTGCAATTAAAGGGTATGATCATGTTCTAGCCAAAAGTTCAAATGTGTACAGTCTGTTGTATTTTTGGCATAACTCATTGAACACGAAATCAAATTGGATGATCTTGGAGTCGTTAGAAACTTAAGATACTGTAGAACAGCTTTCCAGAAGGAAGTGTTACCTAATTTTGTCATTTACCGTGTCAGATTAATTACGCAAAGTTGACCCGAAATCATGTGGGTAGAAAATCTGTAGTGGTCAGTTAGGTTATGAAATTGATTTCATATTGTTTTATTTTGGTCCAAATTATATGTATCAAATGATATTAATGAGGGCTTTGATATCTGATTGATTTGATGATGAGAATTTCAATAAGATACCCAAAATTGTCATTGAACAATGCATTGTGCATATTTTAGTTCTTTAAAAACATGTGCATAAGGAATATGTTTTCAAATGTACAATAGTGATTTGTCTATGTGTTAAATGTTATAGAGGAACCCTTATAGCGACCGATTCCAGATTTTTCCGGGACTTCGAGGCAATAAACAGTAAAGGCACTTTTGGTAAGTAATTTAGATGGTAAATTTTGTGAGTAACCTAAGATGGTCTCACCTTGATTTTTTTTATTTATTACTGAATTAAATTGATATTGATGAATGTGTACTGATTCCAGACATGAAGGTCCAAGGTACTGATTGATGAATGAGATATTGAATTGTTATTTACCTTACTTTATTTTGCTTGTTGAATTGACTTATGCTGATTGTGTTCTGAATTCCAGACAATGATTGTCCGAGGCGTTTGATGCATGTTTATATCATTGGAAGTGCTTTTTCATGTGAATATGATTGACTAGTTGCTTTACACATGAAATGTATGAAATGACCTTGTTTTGTTTTAAAACTGTTGAGTCCTAGTTGTGGGTAAATAGGCATGCCTACAAGGGTCTGCAGCTGCTCTTGTTATTGACACCTCGATGTCTCCTGTATTGATACTTCGGTATCTCCTATATTGACACTTCAGTGTCTCCTAATATCGAGACATATGTCTCTCCTGCTGATACCAATTATGGTATCTCCTGTATAAGTCCCGTTACCCGCTTCTGTAAATGGATTTAGCAGTCATCTGGTTTAGTATTCTGATAAATGTTTGATTTTGACATAAGCTGAATTATGTTCTGATTCTGAAGGTTTTATAACCTCCTATGTTATGTAGTTCTTTTAGTTATAAAATATGTTTTAAAATACATTATGTCTAATTTTTTATTTAAAAAATCACTTAATGTAGATTAGTTATTACTCACTAAGCTATATGCTTAGCACGGTGGATTTGTCCCGTGTAGGTTCAGAGTGAAGATTATAAGGATTAGAACGAGTCAACCGCAATGGCCAATGAAGTTTGAGTGTTGTTTTGAATATAATGTAATATTTTTATTTAACTTTTGGGCTTGTATCTAATATGTATATGTGGATTAGTTTGAAAGTTTGTAACTATGATACTTCAATTTGATTTGGATTTTTCAGCGAGTTGTGTTAAGTACTATGTAATTTAATATATATTTGCCTAAATTATTTACTGGAAGTTTTCGTATGCTTTGATTTGTTGTACTATTTTATGTGGCATTAATATATCCTTCCAAGGGATATGTGGGTGTTACATTGCAACTCATCCACACTGATCTTGCAGGACTTTAGAGAACTCCTTCACCTATACGGATTAAATATTACTTAATTTTTATTAATGACTTCACTCGTATGTGCTGGATATATTTTCTCATATTTAAATCTGAATTTGGTGGCATTTTCTAGAGATTCAAACAATGGATTGAGAATCAAAGTGGCTGTACCATTCCAATGTGAAGACTTGATAATGGCAAGGAGTATACTTCAGATCAATTCAATCAATTTTGTGAGGAAGTTGGCATTGAACATCAACTAACAACTTCATACACTCCACAACAAAATGGAGTGAGTTAAAGGAAGAACATAACCATCTTTGAAATGGCAACATGCATGATGCATTAGAAAGGTCTGCTTAAGAAGTACTGAGCATAAGCAACAAACACAACAGTGTTTTTGTTAAATAGGCTTCTAACAAAGGCTGTGAATTGGAAGACTCCTTTTGAGGCATGGTATAGGTTTAAACTAAATTTGAAAATTTTAAAAATATTTGGTTGTTTGTGTTTTAATCACGTGCCATAGGTTAAGAGGGACGAATTAAACTTGGTAAAAGGGTTAAACCTGACATTTTTATAGGCTACAACAATTCCTCTAAAGCTTACAAAATTTTTCAGCCTCAATTTGGAAAAATTCTAATTAGCAGAGATGTTATGTTCATGGAGGATGAAAAGTGGGAATGGAATTCAAAAAATGAAGGAGAAAAAGCTCTAATCAATTTACAGCCCAATGAAGATGATATTGATGACCTACTTGTTAGAGAAACTAGATCACTTGAAGACATCTATGCAAGATACAATGTAGTAGTAATGGAACCAGTTGGAGTTCAAGAAGCAATGCAAGACAACAAATGACTTTCAACCATGAAAGAGGAGCTGACCATGATTGAGAAAAATCACACATGGCAATTTGATCAAAGGCCTCCAAATAGAAAGGTCATTGGAGTTAAATTTCAGAACAAAACTAAATGCTAATGGGCCAGTAAACAAGTACAACGCCAGGCTCATTGTGAAGGGATATGCACAGGTCTTTGGTGTAGATTTTTAAGAGATTTTTGCTCCAGTGGCCAGGCTTGATACTGTCAAATTGCTTCTTGCAGTGGCAACTCAAAAAGGTTGGAAAGCATTCCAGTTAGATGTAAAATTTGCCTTTTTAAATGGCTTCTTGAAAGAAAAGATATTTGTATAACAACTTGATGGTTTTGTTATGCAGGGCAAAAAAGACAAAGTCTATTGCCTAAAAAAGCTTTATATAGCTTTAAGTAGGCTCTAAGAGCCTGGTATAGCTGGATTGATGATCATTTGACAACCTTAGGCTTCAATAAAAGCTTAAGTGAGGCAACCATGTATGTAAGAAGTGAAGACACTAACATTATCATTGTTTCTGTTTATGTCAATTTCTGTTTTAGCCTTGGTTCGAGTGTGGCTAGTTGGTGCTCAAAGTACTGCAAAAGCTGAATTCATCGCTGCAACTGCTACAGCAAATCAAGCCATCTGGTTGAGGACAATACTTCAAGATCTAAGTTTGAAGCAGCAAGAATCAACACAAATCTTTGTTGATAATTAGGCTGCCTTTTCAATCACCTCAAATCTAGTGTTTCATGGCAAGACAAACAACATTTTAAGATCAAAATTTTCTTTCTTAGAGAGATTCAGAAAGAAAGAGAAGTTTCATTGATTTATTGCTGATCGAAAGATCAAATTGTTGATGTATTCACCAAAGCGTTGTCCATAATCAAGCTTGAAGAACTGAAGATAAAAATGGGAGTGTGCAGCTTCAAGGGCAAGGAGGATTGTGATAATTATACCTTGGAAGTTGTTGAACAAGTCAAACGTTCTCTGTCCATTATTTGTTTTTTTTTTATTTCCTTCAACCTGTCCATCACTGATCTTTTTTCATTTCCTTCAATAACCAACTCTTCTTAGTTCCACTGTTTGTTCATCTAATCATATTGGTTTACTAATGGAACTTGCCATATAAGTTAATCATATGGTAGTCAAGTATTACAAAAAGACTTTATTTAAGTTAAAAGAGCTTCTCTTTATTAAAAAAATATTAATGAAAGTAGTTTATAATAGAAGTTCATTAATACGTAGTCTTACTCCTAAATAGTAGAAAGACGTTTGCAAATGACTCACGTTAAGAGAAAAGAAAGAAAGAGAATAAACTAAAACAATAAAATTGTAAGGTTACCTAAAGCACATAAAAGGGATTGTTTATGTAAGCCTTAATTTTTTTTAAAGATGATTGGTGAAAGTACATTTTAATTTTATTATTTAGGTGAAAGTAAAAAAAATTCAAATTGTTAAAAATGAAGATTACTTTGTATAAAAAAGATAGCATATGGCAAAAGAAGGTCTAAAGAAAAAGTATTTCATGTTTTGTTAGATGGGAAATTACCCTGTTTAAAATATTTAAATATAAATATTTGATTTTTATTATTATTTTACAAATAATAAAAACTTAAAAATTTTATTTATTTGATATTTAAAAGAATGTAATTTTCAAAAAAAAATTAAGAGGCCAAAATTTGCATTGTATTAAATTGTAATTTTTTAAAATAAAGAAAACTAAATTAATAATAATTATAAATAAGTTAACAAGGTAACATAAAATGATTATAAAATATGATAATATAGGGATTCCTAATCAAACAATAATTATAAATAATTCTAATAGGATAAGTTATGGAATCCTAAATAAACAATAATTCTAACTAATCCAACTTATAATAGACTTGATATGATGACAATTATAAATACCCATCTAAAGTTACTTTCATGGGCATGTATCAATGGAGATTTCCAAACTTCGGGTTCTCGGACAAGGAACACTAGGCACCGTTCGTCTTGCTTTGGTGAACAACCAAGCAGTTGCTATCAAATCTACAGAGCTTTCGAAGTGGCCTGCATTATCTAAAGAATATAATCTGTTGAAGAAGTTGGATGGAAGCAACGAGGTTACTCAATGTTTTGGTATGTTCAACGATTTTGAAGATGGCAAGGAATACTGCAACTTACTGCTTGAGTATGCTTCCGGAGGTTCTTTGGATGATCATATTAAGAACCATCAAGGTGGTCGTTTACCAGAAAATATGGTTCGAAAATACATATTAATGCTGCTCAGGGGATTGTCTGCTATTCACCAAAAGGGTATAGTTCACTGCGATCTCAAACCTGCTAACATTCTTGTATTTCCCAACGAGGATGGTATTTGTCGACTCAAGATTGCAGATTTTGGGAATGCCAGAACGGTTAGACTTCGCAATTCTAGGAAATTCAAGATTGTAGGGACACCGCTTTACATGTCACCAGAATCTGTAGCACTTGGTGAAATTATGGCACCATTAGATGTTTGGTCTCTTGGATGCATAATAATAGAGATGGTGACAGGAGAGAGGGCGTTACAGTTACGTAGTCTGAAAGACATATTTACGTACCTTGCTTTCACCAATGAAGTACCGAGTATACCTGAAAAGATGTCTGCAATTGGTAGGCAGTTTCTGGAGAAGTGTTTCGTAAGGAATCCGAAAGAGCGATGGACAGCTGATATGCTCTTGAACCATCCTTACATGTTCGATTTTGCCTATCCATTATCGTTCCATAAAATCATCAAAAGCAATCTGTCAACTTGTTCATTACCTCCATGTGCATGTAGACCTGTTAGTTCTTGCTGCTGTCCTGATTGTGCAGATTATTTTTCAGGGAAGATTCAGCCCCAAGCTCACATGCCATATTCGTTTCACATACCTAGTTATGATTTGTGGTCTCCAAAAATCAACCTCAGCAGGCTCTTGGAATCCTTGAAAGATTGAAGAAGCATTTTGTATTGCAATGATGTGAAACTTTTTTTTCTTAATTTCTTTAGAAGGTTAGTTAGAGGATTATGTATGTATGTAGTGAGTTGAAATTGTTCTTTGAATATCAATATTAGATTATGCATATCATGCAATTTTGACTTTCAATATTAGTTTATTTAACTTTTGGATATTGAAAAGTTAAATAAATATTAAAAAATACATAAACTAGAATTTATATTCCAAACATTATCATAAAGCACAAAAGCTCAAGAACTACGGAATGAGTCGATACCATAGACATTAAGATTCCTAAAGAACTATGTTTCCGAGCTTCATAAGAGTAATCTGCTGCATTTGCCAACCAAAAGAAAAGAAATCCAACTTTTTGCAGTTTCTCCTTTGTGTGGCAAAATGAAGAAAGCTGCTAATACTATTAGACAATATGAAATCATTTACTTTCTGCCTGCAAAAAAGCAAGAAACTCACATTACTTATGAAATCATTTACTTTCTGCCTGCAAAAGAGCAAGAAAATCATATTATTAGGAACTGTGATAGTGTCTGCAACTAATTTGTTGAACTTGTCCTGTTACATAGAGCTACTTGGTAAATATGATAGTTATGATGTGATGGCCAAATATCTTTACTGGGCAAAGTCCAAACAATTTTTATGTGCGCTGACTGTAGAATTACTTATCGACAGTCACCCTAGATATCCTACATGGCCAATAATCCTCACCAATGAAATGTGTTTTTGTTGTTCATGCAAATAATAATTCTTCCCTCAAGTAGAGCTTGAAGTGCACTGAGATCAGTTTTATTAATGCATTTTTCTTCCAAGAATCAGAAAAAAACTGCAAACAATCAGTATGGATTAAATAATGGAATAAGCTATAAAATTTCAAAGGAATTGAGAAATTACTGGCTCTGGTTCGTTTGGAACTTTTAACCGATACTGCTGCACCCAAATCTTTCACTTGATCTTCGTTTTCACTGTCTTCTTTGTCGTATGCCCTTATAATGTGCACCTTGAGATCAAGTTTATATGAAAATGACTAAATTGAGTATAGCTGAAAAATTATTCAAGTAGGTTTAAGCCTTGGGGAAAATATATGAAGCATAAGAATGAGTGCCTCAGGTTTACCTTAAATTTGGTGAGACTAATTAGTTGGAAGACCAGAGCGTCTCCATCAACTAGTTCATGATCAATAGCAAATCCTCTCCATCCACCACTAAGACCAGTTTTTTGAGCTAGATATTTTGTTTCAAATGCATCTCCATTCTCATCCTCCAAAGTAATATATTCATCTAAATGGGGAAGATGGGTTTTACAGAATTGGACTGGCAGACCCTGAAGAACATCTTGCGATAGAAAGAAGTTAAAATGCAAATTCACATGTCCAATATTATGCCAAGCTAATTGTAATATCTCTAACCATCAAACACACCATTGACTAACCAGCCAAAATCCTCCAGTAACATGAGACTGGAGCATAGGTTTCACAAAACTTGGAAAACTAGAATCTAAACTTGACTGAAGCTGTTCGGCTTTGTCAATAGCATATGTTCTAGCTTCATCTGAAGCATAGAATCGATTCAGTAGATCTGTTCTTCTGTAGCTGTATCCCCTGCAAGTTAATACCACTAGAATTTGGAGTATACACATGCACAAGAAAACGAAATTGGTGGAAAGCGTTCAAAATTGATGAGAAGTGACCATATATTGACCTTCTGAGTCTCTGCAAAGGTTCCAACGGGACCTGAAACAAAAGATGGAAGGTTAATCCGACATGTCGAATCCATATCAAAACTAAACACGATTAAACTAGGACTGCACTAATTTCACATAGATGCTTACCACTTGTTTGATACTCAAGTTGTGAACTTGTTTCAACAATAACAATGATTAAGATATATCAGCTAACTCTGTAAAGGTTTAAAGTTCCATCGACTGACTCCAAACAAAGTCCAAAAGCGACACAAAAACTAAAAGAACGAAACTTCAAATTTGGACCAGGAGCACACAGTGACACGCAGAGACGCAGAGATAGTGAGATACAGAGAAAGATAGAAACTGACTTCCTTATAGCTAACAGGTGCCTTATCTGCAAAACGAGTGGACCTTCTCACTGGAACCAGCTCCGTAGAAGAGATGTGGAATCTGGGCTTCGCCTGTTTTCCATGCATAACATTCCATCAATTTTCATGCAACCCAGAAGAGGAGAAGAGGGTCGGCAGTCGGCTGTTGATGGAAGAAGACGAGAATAGGGTTGCTGGAAGAAGACGGACACAGCGTTGATGGGGACACGGCGTTGCTGGAAGAACCGAAGAAGACGAGAATAGGGGAGAGTCAGCAGTCGGCTGTTGCAGTGTTGACTGACGGGGAATGAAGAATTGAATTAGGATTTAGGGATTGTGTATATATTATATATATATAATGATAAACGGGTAAACGAGTATGGGGGTAGTATCCCTATACCCGCCCCGATACCCGACGGGTATTTTTATTAACCCCTCATACCCGCCCCACGGGTAAAAATTTGCCCCCCATACTCAGGTAATTTTATCGGGTACCCATCGAGTTTGGGTACAATTGCCATCCCTAGTGAGAACTCAGCCTGAGCTCTACATGATGTAGTCTTGCCAATCAATTCTTAAGATCTGTGTAATAGTTAATACATTATACAACTAAGGTACTAATTCAAGCAGTTGGAATAAAAAGAAAGGCATTTTAACAAGGTTAAGACACAAAAGGAGCATGACCAACCAAAAAGCCAAGGAATGAAGCAAAACTCAGAACCCCCAAGAAGAAGTTTCTGTTCTCTCTAAAAAGTAAAAACATAAGTCTTTTCCCAAAAAAAAAATGAACATAAGTCTATTTGAAAATCAAATGTTTAAACCCTCCACAAAATTTTGACAAACTAAAATTTAATAATTAAAAAATTCAACCAACTAATTTGTAAAAACTTGGAATCGTTTAATTTTTGGATTTAATTTTTAACTTATGATTATATTTATTTTAATAATTTTTAGCATTAAAAAGCAATCAATTTATTAATTAATCAGTCAAATTTTATAAAATATTAATTTTTAAACTATAATTAATTAATTAATTAATATTTATTTAAAAATTTTTAATTTAAATTTCCTATCGTATTGGAGATGCTTTAACTTAAAACTTTTTGACTCGCTTAACTTCCGGTCGATTTTAAAAAAATTGCCAAAAACCCTTTTAGTTCCTGTTAACTTCCGGTCGATTTTAAAAATATTGCCAAAAACCCTTTTAGTTCCTGTGCTTATAAACCCCAGAATCCGAGGGCAGAACGAGAGTTGCAGCAACCCAACTGTCCTGTAAAGTACTTCCTGCAACAAAATCCTACAAACATTATCGGACCCATCAAAATCTTTCTGTTAACTACTTAACCCTTCAGGGATTTGTCTGATTTTGTGAAAACTATTCTACTTCACTCTCACCACCATGGCCCCTGATGCTTCCACTGCTCTTGCAGGTACGTATGCTTTCCCTCGTATTTCGTTTCTTGTTTTTTGTGTGTTTGCAAACACCACTGAATTTTCTGCACGCAGATAAATCTGCAATTTTAAAGGTAAAGCCTTGAACTTTTCGGTGTTCACCTTCTATTTCTTTGTGAAGTTTATAGCATTATCTTATAATGTTTTGGTTGAAACTGTAGAAGTTCAGAAAGTTCACCAATTTTTGGATGCTGCACGAACTGGGGATCTTGATCTTCTTAAGAGTATGCACTTACTGTCTTCTATTGTTGCTTTTTATCTGGCGGAGGGTGATCTCCTGTGTGCTTTTTTTCGTTGGAGTTTTGTCGGTCCTCCTTTTCTTTTGGGTTTTATAATGAAAATTCAGGGATATTTGCTCGAATACAGAAACTGCAACGGAGCTCGATGATGGAAACGGGATGGCAAAATCTGTGGCGGGTGTCAAGGACGCTAATAAAAGAGGAGCATTGCATTTTGCTGCGAGAGAGGGACGGACGGAGATGTGCAAGTACTTGGTAGAGGAGTTGAAGCTTGATGTGGATACAAAAGACGAGGAAGGTATGTATTTGAATGGGAATTAATTAACAAGGGTTCACCTATATCAGACCTTTTTCTTTGTGTGAATATAAATTCCCTCTAGAATTAAACATCTGAGTTTTTAAATTTGTTCGTGTGATTTATTATCAAATTCTCATGATAAGACAGCTTTTTACGAATATACAGATTACTTTGTGACACTATCTATAAAAAAGTGTTCCAGTTGCTGAACTTTTGGTTTATTTCATCTTGCAAAATTTGTTACTTGTGTGCAGGCGAGACACCTCTGCTGCATGCTGCTCGGCAAGGGCATGCTACCACTGCCAAATACCTTATTGACCATGGTGCCAACCCTGCTATATCAAGCGATTTGGGGGCTACAGCTTTACATCATTCTGCTGGGACAGGTGTTCATACCCTTAGTGCTTTATTTTGTTTTGTTGCTTTTGGCAGAATGGTTTGGAGGATGCCAGGATATTAATGCACTTACAAGCTTTTGCGGCATCATTTCTATATGATATATGTATATAATTTTTGATATCCGTCCAGAAATAGAAATATGATCAGTATTGATCCTTTGGATCTTAATTGAATTTGAATTTGAATTTGAATTTGCACTCTGGTTTATTTATAGGAGACATTGAGTTGCTGAAGTACATACTGTCTAAGGGTGTTGATGTTGATTCACAAAGTGATGCTGGCGCTCCATTGATTTGGGCTGCTGGCCATGGACAACAAGATGCTGTAAAAGTTTTATTAGAGCACCATGCAAATGTAATTGAATGCCATACCTTGTTTCTTCTTGTCAGAGTTCTGTTCGGTATTACTGGTGGCAACCATTTCTTAGTTGGAAGGGCATAGAACATGACTTCCTTCCCAGGATTAGCAATCTTATATTTTTATGTATGTTGATTGTTTCTTCTTCTTGGTTTTCATGTCTCCTCTTTGGGGAGCACTTCTTTTCTCCCGACATGGATATGTTATGCTCCACATGCACTTGTTTCCAGCTTATTGTTTCTTGAAACAAGATTGAATTGACATAAAGAGATTTTGCCGGTTTTTGGCTTGAGCTAGTCACAGGGTCACCATTCTAATAGTTAGTGGATATTGACATGATTTGACACATAAGCATTATAGTCATTCTTATTCTCATCATTTGTTAGTAGTCCTGTTATATGTCATTATATTGTTATGCGTTGAGTTTTTCATGCATGGTCCTCTAAGATTTCCTAATATATGTGTTAATGGTGGGGAATTTTATACTAGGTCTAAGAATACAATTGTTCATTTTGGTGGATTTTCCTTTGTCTTCGGCTAATAGTGTGGGATTTGATTTTGTTTTTAAAGTAGACTGCATTCTTTTGTGTTACCTTACTGCCTATTTTGTTGTATTGTTCCTTTTTGTTTTCTATTTAGTAGTCTGCTTGTGAACTTGAATGATTTCTCATAGAATATTTGATTTCTTTTTCATCTCTCGTCTAAAAATATTTCTCACTATTACCGTTTTGTCACTTCACAGTCTCCTTCTGCTCTTTCTTCTCTTCATTTCTCGTTTTCATTTGGTTTATGAGTTTCTTACGTTTCCCCCTTTTCATTGCATCTGTATTTGACTATTTCTCAGTGTGATTCAGAGCGTCAAATTTGACTTCCGATTTGGTCATTTACGTTGTTTGATTTTTATAATTATCTTTTTGCAGCCCAACGCTGAAACTGAAGATAACATAACGCCCTTAATGTCAGCTGTAGCAGCTGGTTCACTGACATGTATTGAGTTGCTGGTTCAGGTAGTCTTGAATACTTATTTTATTTGGTTGCAAAAGATGCTACCTGGATTTTGGAGGCATATATCTTATAAATCCAAGAGTGGAGAAAATGAGCCCTTGTCATCTGTATTGGTTTTCTGCTTCTTTTGAAATTTAAAAGGAAACTATTTGATTGATAGTGTTGTCAATTAGACTACTAAAAGGAATTAACAGAGTTTTAAAATTGGGAATGGAGTGGGCCTCATGCATATTGTGTTTATAGAAGTGTATGAGCCAAATTGTTGAAAAAGCATAATTACGTTTTCTGAGGGATGATTCACATTAAGTTTCTAGAATTACTTCTTGCATTATGCATTATGTTTACACAAAATTTGTGCTGACTGTTGACTAGAAAGGAGAAAATTGTTAAATCCTAAACTAATGGGTAGCAAACTTATGGTACACCTATTCACACTTGGTTTTGATCAACCTTTTCCCTTTTTATCTACTAACAAGCTTCTTGGGTAGGTCGGATGGTACTATTTTTTAAAATTAAACTTTTTTAATCCGCTGCTTTGCTTTTCTCTTTTGTCAATGCTTAATGTGAAGGAATTTCATTGTCATGTGTGGTTCTTAAATTCATTACTTTGTGTTTATATGGTTGGTATCAATTGTAATTTTTGGAATTCGCTTATGGAATTTGTTCTGTACATGGTTTTTTCAAGGTGATTTAGGAAAACATCTTCCTTAATGCTTGACAACATCTTCACAATTGCTCCAGTTACACTGGTGCATATGGCTTTGTCTTTTATATTGCTATAACCTTTAGATTTTTGGTGTAGGCGGGTGCTAAAGTGAATTTGATTGCTGGTGGAACTACGCCATTGCATATTGCTGCTGATATTGGGAGCCCAGAAATTTTGAACTGTTTATTGGAGGCTGGAGCTGATCCTAACATTGTAGACGAGGTGAGATTGCCACTGCATTGGTTTGCTTAAGCATCATATCCCCTTCTTGTCCTAACTTTGTTTCTTTGGATGCGTTTTTACTACTAGAAGACTTGACATGTCTTAGGCACAAAAATTTTGTTTGTATTTGTGTCAGCACCCATTAATATCCATATGGATATGCTTGGTGTTTCTTTGGATTAAGTTTAAGTAGAAGTGGAATTCTTGACATTAAGTACAAAGAGAATTTCATATGCATGCTTGAACAATGATTACAACCCTTTTTGTGGAAACTTAGGTAGAATTTTGTATACATGCTCGAACAATTTCAACTGATGATTACATCCCTTTTTGTGGAAACTCCATAGTTCTTAATGAGTTATTCTTTCACATATAAATAAAGGAAATAAAATGAAAGATCACCGTTGAAGAATGTTGATTTTCTGTTATGTGTTGAATATGGAATGTGTATAATTAGGTTGATAGATATGGAATGTGTATAATTAGGATTCTTCCGTTATTATTCTTCCTTAATTAGTTCTTCCTTAATTAGGATTGCTTTTCCTATATATTCATGTGTATATGCCTTGTAAATGATTATTAGAGAATGAAATTCTTCATGGTATCAGAGCCGGATGCCTATTTCGGAGATTGAGTTTTCTCTCTCCTGCATCTACGGTTTTTCATTTCTGTCCAACTAAGGGGTTGAGTTTTCCCCCTTCTCTCTCAACACCACCGACAACTAAGGTGTCACGCGCCGCCTGAAGCTTCGGTCACACTGTTCACTCGCCGGCGCGTGTCACCATCTCCGGCCACCGTCCAACGCGTTTTTTCGCCCAGATCTGATCTCCGGCCTTCTGCGACTCCGACCAGCCAATCTCCGGTCACTTCCGACGACGTGGATTTTTTGGGTTCTTTTGAACAGGTTCTAGATTTCTTCTTGATCTGATCTCTGCCTATTCTTCAGTCATTCTATCATCATGGCAGACGTTAAGCAGCGAACTGAAGGGGATAAACCTCACGTCATTAGTGACAGTCCCTATATTCAAATCAGCCCTATTAAACTGGATGGTTGTGGTACTTATTTAGCTTGGTCTAGATCATGTTTACTGTTTATTAAGGCTAGAAGGATGCAG
Source organism: Erythroxylum fimbriatum (assembly GCA_026770325.2). Classification (NCBI taxonomy): domain Eukaryota; kingdom Viridiplantae; phylum Streptophyta; class Magnoliopsida; order Malpighiales; family Erythroxylaceae; genus Erythroxylum; species Erythroxylum fimbriatum. The sequence continues at coordinate 1,993,298 of JANZLH020000427.1, forward strand.
GGATACATTAATGGAGATAAGAAGCCACCAACTGTTAATGATCCATCTTTTAGTCAATGGGATTCTGATAATTCTTTGGTTATGTCTTGGCTTATTAATTCTATGGATCCTAAAATCTCTAGACAGTATTTACTGCTTGATACTGCGGAGAAAATATGGCAAGCTGCTAAAAATACCTATTCTCGAGTGGGAAATGATGCTCGGATTTTTGAACTCCGTAATAAGATTCATGGCATAAAACAAGGTGAGCTTTCTGTTTCAGACTATTTCTCTGAGTTGAGTAGTTTATGGCAGGAGCTAGATTATTATCAGGATTTTCAGGCTAAATGTGCTGATGATGCAGTACTGATACAAAATATGATTGAAAAAGAAAGGGTGTATGATTTTTTGGCTGGTTTGAATCCTGAATTTGATCAATTGAGAGTTCAAGTTATTGGCAGATCTCCTTTTCCCTCTCTTGAGGAGGCACATTCTTATATTCAGCAGGAAGAGACTAGAAGAAGTGCCATGCTTTACACTGCACCAGTTGAGAAATCAGGTTTAACTGCACATATTACTCATGAGCAGACAAAGAGTATTGCTTCTGATAAAGATCAGTTAGTGTGTGATTATTGTGGAAAGCCAAGACATTCAAAGGAAACTTGCTGGAAATTGCATGGGAGACCTGCTAGGGGTCGTGGAAAACGAGCTAATTCAACAAAGGCTCAGGCAAATGTGGTAGAAACCGTAGAGTCTTCCACGGAGACAGTTTCAGCTGCTCTCTCTTCTGATGAAATCCAGCATTTCAGGCAACTTCTATCTCAGTTCAATTCCTCCTCAGGTGCTACATCCAATTTTGTTAAATCAGGTAATCCGTGTGCTCATCTTAGTTCATGGATTATTGATTCTGGTGCGAATAGACATATGACAGGCACTTCTAAAGGCTTTCTTAACTACTCTCCTTGTCTAAAAAGGGATTGTGTCAGGATAGCTGATGGGTCATTAGCTCCTATTTCTGGGACAGGTTCCATTGTCTGTACTCCAAATCTTAAACTGTCTTCGGTTCTTCATGTTCCTCAATTTCCTGTTAATCTTTTATCTGTTAGTGCTATCACCAAAGCTCTAAACTGTAAGGTCGAATTTTTTCCTGATTACTGTATTTTTCAGGACCTTCGAACCGGGAAGAGGATTGGCAGTGGTAGAGAGCATGATGGCTTATACATGATGGAAGATGGTCAAGGTGTTGCCTTTTTTGGAGATTGTAAGGATGTCAATCAGGAAATAATACAGTTGCATAGGCGGTTAGGGCATCCTTCCTTTTTTGTCTTAGAAAGATTACATCCCCGGTTGTTTTCTAGGACTCGATTTGATTCTTTATCTTGTGATGCTTGTGAGTATGCTAAACATACTCGGAACTCTTATCCTTTGAGTGATAATAAAGCTACTGTTCCTTTTATGCTTATTCATTCTGATGTTTGGGGACCTACTCAGACTGTCTCTCTGTCTGGAAATCGTTGGTTTGTTACTTTTATTGATTGTTGCACTCGGATGACTTGGGTGTCTTTGATTAAAGCAAAAAGTGATGTTTTCTTATGCTTTCAATCGTTTCATCGAATGGTGCAAACTCAATTTGATGCTAAGATAAAAGTCTTGAGAACTGATAATGGGACAGAATACATGGATAGTAGATTTGGTACTTATTTGGAGTCTCATGGGATTATTCATCAAACTAGTTGTCCTTATACTAGTGCTCAGAATGGGGTGGCTGAAAGGAAAAATAGGCATTTATTGGAGGTTGCTAGATCCCTTATGTTTACTATGAATGTTCCAAAACCGTATTGGGGGGATGCTGTTCTGGTCGCCGCCTATCTTATTAATAGAATGCCTCTTAAAACTCTCAATTTTAGGACCCCTTTGGAAGTTTTAACTGGGAAGAATGGCTATACTGTTCCACCAAAAGTTTTTGGCTGTGTATGCTTTGTCCATACCAGGAATATTGGCAAACTTGATCCAAGAGCTCTAAAATGTGTGTTCATTGGGTATTCTCCAACTCAAAAGGGCTATAAATGTTATCACCCTCCATCTAGGAAGTTTTATGTCAGTATGGATGTTACCTTTCGGGAGTCTGAACCTTACTTTGGTACTACCCAATCACCTCTTCAGGGGGAGAGTAGTGAGGAAGAGGTGATGCCTGTGGTTCTTGGTGATCGTGTTCCAAATGTTGTTCAGGAGGAAAAT
>JANZLH020000427.1:1995614-2006236 GCA_026770325.2 Erythroxylum fimbriatum
TCTTTTCTCATCAATTTCCTTAAGGCACAATAACATCTATAACACAATTCATATACAAAAACACTCATTTAAATTCAATTTAACATTTCTAATTTTCTCCAAAAGTTCAGGGTCCAACACTGGTCCCCTGAGTTGTTATATTAGTCTTTAAATAGATGTTTATTGTCCTCAACTAATGTGGGTTGGTACTGTAATCTTTAGAAAGTAGGTGGACTAACCTGCAAATTTTTTTTAAAAAAATCTAACCAACCCAACGTTCACACTCTCTTCTTAACCATTGAAATTGTGGTTGAATTCTGAAATAATTAGGTGTGTGTTTATGACTTTATGTATGTTTTGTGGATTGTGAATAAAATTGTTGGGTGAGTTCTGTGGATTGCTAATGGAATTGTTGGACTTACGATGTGTTTTGTGAAATTTGAAAAATAATTGAGTGTGTTTAACAAATTATGTTTGTTTTTTTGGGTGTTGTAATGCTGTTACGTTATTTCTATCCTATTCGACATTTGTTACATAAAATATTGAACATTTATAATGTTAGTGTTCCTGATGATCATCTTAACTTTGTTTTTCATAAACACTAAGATGCAATGAAATTAAATAACACGATCATGTTATTCTATTAATTTCTTTATTATCATATGTAATAATCGTTTCCTTCTTTTTTATTTTAAATGGAAATTTAAATTAAAAGTTAAGGCCAAAATTTATTAGCATATGCTATAAGGTTTCTATATCTCACTCAAATGTAAAAAAATTCCAAGACTTGTGAATTTTGTAATCCTTCACATTTAACAACCATCACCTTGCATGGAAAATAAAGATGGAGCCATGACGTTTCAAAATTCCAATTTCAGATTTTCCATTTGTTGGCCTTGCATGGTTTTTAAAATTTTCACTTCAACACATAAGCACATCTTGATGTGGGTAAACCCCCCACTAGCATCTAACATTTATCCTATTTATGTTTGCATTCTAAAATAATATTAAAAAATAACAATAATACAGCAATGATCAATGAGTAATTGTAGAATATATCCTTAGATGATACATTTTTTGCCTTCTTTTTGTTCTTTTTTGAAATTGTTGGAATTTGTTAAAAATTGAAATTGTTTAAGTATGTTTTGTAATGGTTGAATTAAAATTGTTGAACATTGTTAGAAATAGAAATTGTTTATATATGTTTTGTGATTGTTGAAAATTGAAATTATTTATGTATGTTTTGTGATTGTTAGAAATAAAAATTCTTTATATATGTTTTTTGTGATGTTTGAATTGAAATTGTTCGAAATTGCTGGAAATGAAAAACATTTATGTATATTTTGTAATTTTTGAATTGAAATTTTTTGAAATTTTTTGGAAGTGAAAAATGTTTATGTTGTTTTGTAAAGGTTGAATTGAAATTGTTAGAAATTAAAATTATTTGTGTTTGTTCTCTGATTGTTGGAAATGGAAATTGTTTATGTATGCTTTGTGTAATTATGCATGTTGAATAATTGAATTGTTAGTTTTTGACTTATGGTAAATTGTGTTGAATTATCAAATTAGTAGGGGAAGTTCATTTGTTGATTGTGGAAAAGTTGAAGGTGGTAGTGGTAGTGTTCCATCCTAAGCCCAGCAAGAAGTGAATGTTACACCTAGACCTAATGTTAGGAAAAGAAGAAGACAGGTGACTAGTTTTTTGGCATCACGAATAACTCTTGGAACCCAACCTTCAATTCTTAGTACCATACAATTAAGAGATGCAACTCACAATGTAGATATGGCAGTACCTATATGATGGTATGATACAGGTGCATTATTCAATGCTTCCCAATCTTACAATTATTAGCCTATGGTCAATGCTATAACCTCTTACAGTTTGAGTACAAAGCTTCTTCGATTGATGTCTTAAAAGGTAAACTTTTCAGTTGCTTAGTTTCTGAAATTAAAAGTTATTTAGGAGAAAGAAGAGTGGATTGAGCTACTTATGAGTATTCAATCAATTGTCATGGTTGGACAAATAAGAGACATGAACCTATTATTAATTTTTTGGTTTATTCTATAAATGACTCAATATTTTTAAAGTCTATTGATGCATTTGACCTTATTAGGAATACTGATACTTTATTTGAGATATTCGATGAAGTTGTGAATGAAATAAGGGGCCAGAAAATATTGTCCAGTTTATTACTGACAATGATTTCGCTTATAAAGCGGTAGGAAGAAGATTACAAAATAAGTTCTTTTCTTTTATTTCTTGTGCTGCACATTGCATTGACCTAATGCTGGATAACATAGGAGATCCTAGGTATTTTACTATTATTGATGAAACTATGCAAAAAGCTAAAAAGGTGACCAAGTTCATCTATAATCATGCATAGATGTTGAATTTAATGAGAAACAAATTTACCAATGGTAGGAATTTGTGTCATCCTGTTGTGATAAGATTTGAAACGAATTTGTTATCACTTCAGTCTTTTGTTACGATGAAGAAAGAGTTAAAACAAATGTTTACAAGTGATAAGTGAGTTGCATCTTAGCATGCTGAGTCTAATGTTGGATTGAAGGTTTCCAGAATTATACTAAAAGACAGAGAATTTTGATCTCGATGCCAATTTGTTGTCCGAGTTTGTGAGCCTTTGGTGAGAGTACTTCGTTTGGCTAATAGTGAAAAAAAAGAAAAGAATGTGTTATTTTTTATGTCATAGAGAGGGCAAAGGAAGCAATCAAGGTCAATCTAAAACATAGACCTTCTTTGTACACATCATATCTTGCAGTAATCAATGAGAGATGGGAAAAACAACTTTCTTCTCGATTGTTTTCAGTTGTGGTATTTTTGAATCTTAGTGTCTATTTCAGGCCAAATTTTACAAAGAAAGCTGAAGTTAATAGAAGAATCCTATTAACTATTACAACAATTGTTGGCCATGACATGATGTAAGATCTCTTGAGCTCACGAATGGAGGTTTATAAGCAGTCTTATGAGGGTTTGGAATGCGAATTGTTTATTTGAAAAAAGGCAAAACTTTTTCTAGGTATTAGTTGTTTCCTTTTTCTTATTTGTTGAAAATTAATTATCATTTTATTTTATTTATAATGCTACTTTTGTTATTCTACAACTTACATTTTCTTAGTGGGATCAATTCGAAAATGGTGCTCTAGAATTGCAAAGGTTTGCAATTCAAATTTTAAGTCAATGTGTGAGTGTACCAAGTTATGAACGGAACTAGATCGTATTAAAATTCATTCATCTTAAGAAAAGAAATAGATTGGAGCACAAGAGATTGAATGACTTGATTTTTGTTCGTTACAATTTAAAGCTTCGGGAAAGATAGGTTATTATCGTTATTAATTTTGATATAATTTCTTATAACTTTCCAATAATTAAATTTTATTATTTACTAGGACTCTTAATAGCGCAAGTAGTTCAACATATCTAATTTCCACTGATAATATATTAGTCAATCAATGCTAATGTTATTAGTCATTTAATGATTAATTTTTATTTTTAAAGACTATTTTAGGTCGTTTTGAGTATAAATAGACCAAATATAGTTGTGCGAGGAATGCCCATTATATTAGAGAGTTACTAAGATCCTTGAGAGATTAGAGAGCTCATGTATACATCACATAATACATATTGAACTTTTGTTTAATTGTTGTGAACAAGAGAAGTAGACTTGTATATTTGTTACAATATTATTTAATGTACACTTTGTGAAAGATCTTCTTGACCTTGAATATAACAACAACAACAACTCAGTAAAATTCTTTTAATAAGGAGGATCTAAAGAGGTCCAGTAGTATATAGTCTTACCCTTAACTAGTAGAGAGATTGTTTCTGACCTCTTGACTTTGAATAAGATATGTAAATAGTTACTCTTAACCTATAGCAGTTTAAGATGATTGAAAAGATTCCTTTTTAACTATAAAAAAAAGATGTATTGAAAACTGCTCTTCAACTGTTAAAATAAAACGATAGCGATCTAATTCCTAAGTAAAGTTTAAAGAATAGATGAAAATTAAAGATTGTTTGGTTGAATTACATCTACTTATCTACTCTCTTTAATTGCTATTGTGATTGCTTTATAATTATCACATATAAATTTGTCATATTCGTTCATTAAAATTAACAATTTATTCATTAATTTACACATAAGGTAAAAAAATGAATTCGTATAATTCGTTCGTCTCATGTGCCATTCGTAACTAATATTATCCATTTTTTATATTTGTAAAATAATTTTATTATGAAAATAACATTTATAACAAAATTAACACCAATTTAATATATGCATTTTCAAATTGGAGTTACATTCAGAATAATTTGTCACATGTCGTAATACTTTAGTTATATATTTGAAGTTATTAAATCCAAAATTCTAATTTCGCAAATGATATTTAGTGGGTACAAATCTTAAAATAACTATATTAATTTACTAATAATTATTATTTATGATATTGTTAAATTGATCCTAATTTTTAGTAAACTCTTATTATCTTAAAATAATATTGATTTATTTGTTTAAATTTTGAGTTGTATCAAATTTAGTAAATATAACTCTTATAAAACTAAAAAAAGCTACAAGTCAACTTCTGCACATCCTGTGTACAAATTATTCTATTCACCACGCTCTCAGGCAACTTCCGTGACTAGTAGAATGGCTTGTCAAAAGCTTAGTGCTCAAAATTAAGCATTCACTTCACAGACGAAAATCAAATTATTTATACATTAATTATGGCCAGACTTGGAAGCTTACACATGCTACATAAAGTTCCATATTACATGCAATACAACAAACTAGTTGACAGACCCACATGTCTTTCTAATTTGACCATTTTCCCCTGTAACTACCCCAATATTTCCCATCTTCACCATTGAAGCTCCAAAATCACTGTTAAACAGATACGAATTGGTGCTATATGAGTTAACCATAGCTGCAGTGTTTGGATCTCCCAGTAGAGCTTGGTCAGATTCCAAGACCCCAGCATTGTCTAGAATGTTGGTATAATATAAGTTATCAAATTCAAAAGTTGTAGAATCCAGAGAAACTAGATTTCTGTTTGATGCGTCCTTGTTCGGGCACAATCCTTGCAAGTTTGTAAGGACTGAAGTGTGAAGTGTGGGATCAGGCTTGCCAGAGCCCTTGAAGTCAAAGAGCCTTCTCTTGAATGTAAAGCACTGAGCAAATCCTAAGGTGTGTGCACCTGTAACAAACAATAACCAATGCAACCAGTGTGACCTTCGAGAAAATCTTCAAGGATTGCTTAGAATAACTACTGCAGTTGTGAAAATTCTCTTGTTTTCTGGGAAAAAAAAAAGATAATGTTGCATGCCAAGCACCGAAAGTGACAAGTAAATAGTTAAAGAGTGATAAACTGATAATACTTGAGAGTAACTGTGGTTTATAGGGCCATATGGGATACCAGCATTCACTATTTTAAGCAGAATTGCCTTTCTGCTTTGGGATGTAACGTGAAGGGCCTCAAGCCAAGCATGGACAACTGAGCTATGTACTATAACCAGAATTTATGGAGTCAATAACCTGAGAGGACTACAACATCCTTAATGTCAAGACCTTTGGATGTGAACTTAGCAGTTATAGCCTGCAGTGACTCAAGGGGTGACGGCAATTGGTCAGTTACTGCCTGCTGACTTGCATTTAACCCGTCTCGTCGTCCCAAAGGAACATACCAATAAGGCCCTCCTGCCTAAAAAAACATTAAGATTATAAAAGGTTCCAATCTTTCCAGGAGGATATGTTATGTGAAAATTTTAGTTACCAAAACTACAGCTTCTCTGGCAGCAAGAGCCAATATATCAGCACATGAAACTGTTAATGGGCAAGCTTCTTCAACGTCTGCTTTGATGCTGTCAATGACTTCGTATCCTCTTACTGAATTAAGGTTTGCTAAAGCGTTCTTCTCTCCTTTGAAATCAATTGTATCATCAAGAAGTATCGAAGCATCACAACCCTGTAACAAGAAGAAAAAAAAACTGTAAACAGGAAAATTAATCTGCTTTGCCAAATTGGAACCGACCAAAAAGATAAAATTATTATTTTTTCATAAAGTAAAATTTGGCCTAAACAATATGGCCAACTACAGAATTTCCTTAGAACTCTCATGAACCTAAAACATCACTTCCAACTCTTAATGCAGCTTATAAGTTATATTTTGTGGACAGTTCAGTGTTTCTATTTACGTGCACTTGGACTTTACATTGTAACAAAAACTGAAAAGGAGTACGAACTTGACAGACAACTGGTACGTAGTAAAGACACAAAGAGCGTATCCTATGCTTCTATTTTATGTTGACAAAATATTGCACTTTAGAGGATAGACAAGCAGGAAAGGGAATAGACTTGATTAGAACTATTACGTTTACAAAACAGTCATGAAAGTGCAACCGCAGGAGTGATGCAGCCATCCTGTTGTCATTCTTGAAAGCTGTCCAAACACCGTATTTCACCATCATTTGCAGATTAGGACAAGACTGATCATAGTAACGATAATCAAGTGGTCCACTGGCATAAGGAAGTTCATGGAAACTAGGAAATGGAGTGACTAGATGAATCAAATACAAGACCAGAAACCAAAAGAATGGCATACTGAGGTTTGAGAACATTTTTTTGACCTATTTACCTCTTGAAGTAACCAAATCTGTGGAAGTCGAGTTCTGATGAACTGTGACCGAGTCCTGGTGATTTATAAAAGTTAGACGTAAGTGGGATTATTTCATGAGAACAGAAGTGGCAAAACCACTATCCACTATGGCTGTTCGAACCTAATGGCCACACTCAGAATGAAGCACCAATCTGGTACTCCGAAAGTGCTAAGCATGCACTTAATTGCATTTCTTCTTAGTTTCTTAGTACTATTTGGGCGAATGGTATTGTTAATAACGTAGGCAGCATTAATTTTTCATAGGCAGTTTAGAAATAGAACATAATTATTTCAAGCACTAGCCTACGCAAGCACTGTATCTATTACATTCTTGTGCATGATCCTCTTCTCATCCTTGCGATTACAAAGACCTTTTAAGTCCAATATCACTATGCCAATAAACTTGGATAAGATGAATTAAATACCAGGCACTTTCTAAGCATATGATTTGCAAATGTAAGTAGACATTGCTGGACCACTACTCAGGCTTCATTGCACCTTGTCGCTATTCCATTTGCACTTTAATTTGTTTATATACCAACACATATAGGTTGTTTTGCCATGTGGCAGTCAGCACATAATTACATCTAAAATCATATTAAAACTTAAGACTTTCAGAGTATATCCAGATATCCACGACTGAACTAATCGATCAACTAAGGGCTAAGATTATACAACTTGAGGAAAGCAGCAGTACAATCATGAAAATTGACAGCTTACCTATTTGATCAGCAAGACGGTACGGACTATTGCAGTGATATATAACTGAGTCCTTAGCTAGCTTAGACAATATAAATTGTTGGACAATTTTGTCCTTTCTCATAAAGTTAGACAACTATTAATTGCATTTTTTGTTTTCAATAAATTATTGGTTAAGTTATGTAATTCGGTCCAGATAAAAATAATAAAGTAACCCAATAAATGACCTAAATCAATGGGTCGAAGTCTGGGTGAAAAATGGATCCCAATTAGCGTGGACCAGACTCATATCGGCCTTGTGATGGAGAAACCCGATATGGAAGCTATATATATAGATGAAAGTCTCCTGCAGTTGCTCATATCAATCGTAAGCATAAGGATTCTTTAATCCGTTAGGAGAGCTTACGTATTGAGAAAATTGTAAAAAGTCCTAAATCTCATGTCGATAAACATTTTCCATAAAAGTTCTGGAAGATTCGTGATCATTTGGAGCTCGGAAACAATATCGGAATCAGAGATGGATCGAAATCAGGTATTCCGCATTACCTTCATTTTTAATCCTTTCATGTATGATCTTAGGTACGTAATAAGGTCTGTACTACATATTACACGTGGTATCAAAGCGGTTACGTGATCGGATTTCCAGAAACCAAGGATTTTTGGGTTTTCATCTCATATGGTTTTCCTCACGTTTTGATTTATTTTTCAGTTTTTTTATGTATATAATTACGTAAAAGTACTATACATAAGACTAGCTATGAAAAATGAGACGAAAACAAGCCAAAAAGAGCAAAAACCACATCCTAAGAAGCCGAAAATCGTCTCCGACGTCGGTGGGAGAGGAAACATTGGGCGCGTGCGCAAGTAGCGGCGTACGATTAGTGTGTGCGGTGCACGAGTCAACTGCGTGCTGACATGTCGCTCCAGCGGGCAGCGGACGACGAGCATGGGACGGAGGGTGCATGTGGCGCATGTACCATATTTGTCCATACACGTGGCATGTCAGTTGGACGACACGTGGTAGCGTGTGCGCGCGTCTGCACGTGTCGCGCACGCGCCATACACATCTGGTACACATCAGCGTGCCCCCGTGCAACGTATTGGTGGCCCCGTGTCACACACACTGATGTGGTGCACCACGTCAGCCGTACGAATTCTGCTACGGTGTTTTTTAAAAAAATACAAAATTTTCATATTTCCCCTAAGGGTACTTCGGGATATTTTGGGTCAGTTTCCGAGTTCGGAAATTCATAAAGTAAGTTTTTCCATTTTTTGGATTTATTACATTAGTAATAAATTAAAGTTTAACTCTAGAAAAAGGAATTAAGGTATTCTGAATCCGATTTCGAGTATCTTTTCATGCTTTGGACATCACATAAGGGAGATACTTCAAGTTCTTGTATCTCGGGTCTCATGTTCGGTGTTCGAGATTACATGATACTCAATCGGAAAAGGAATTAAGACATTCTGAAGCCATTTTTGAGTGAATTTTCATACAACAAACTTGCAATAAGGGAGATACATAAAGTTTTCATATCTCAGGTAGTCGGTTCAGTGTCCGGTGACACACGATAGTCACTCTACCAAGATTTTTCTCTTACGAAAGTCTCAAACGAAGTTTTCAGGGAATGTCTTTAGCATGAGTATGTGACAATGAGACTGTGCATTCGGTTTTTTGCATTTATCGATGTTATATTGTCACATACCATATGCCCATAAAGAATGTGAGGATAACATAAAGATGTATCCCCTATGTTTGTAGACTTTTTGAGTTCTAATGAGGATGTAGTCACCACAATGGCCTTTCGAGTCAGTATTTTGAATTGTTCAACTTACATGTTAGGGGATGTCTCTAGTCTCATGTTTGGTTATTCTGCCCATAGGTGTTGGCCTTATATGAGATTTTGAGATGTGCATAAAGGCATTGAATAGAGGAAAGTCGTTGCTTGAATGATCTATTCTCCTACAGGTGTTAGTGTCATGAGAGTTGATGATTTGTATTCTGATCACTTTTATATGGAGGTCTAGTTGCATATATTATGTATTTAGCCCACAGGTGGTTCATAATATGTGTGATCAGATTTTCAGTAAAGATACTATTTAATGACTTTGAGTATCGCTGTTGTCCTACATTTGTGCTGATTTAAAGATTATCATCTTGAAGTCACCTTTTCAGTAAACAAAATCAGTGTCACCATTGAAACCCTGTCCGGTTTCAATACAAAAAAGTGGACAGAGGATGTATTGAATGCTATGGAGATAACTGTGGTTGATATGATCACACAGACGGATAGGCCATCTCCACCTACATCCATGAGCTTGAGAGCTCATAAAGTAGCCTATGAAACTTGGGATCGGTCTAACAGATTATATTTGATGACCATTAAGAGATCCATACCTAACCATCTACTAAGTGGACTTCCGGATATAGACATAGCGAAGGAGTTTCTTGATAATGTCTCCCAGAGGTACACAGTCTCACCTAATGTTGAGACAAGTGCCTTAATGAAAGAATTATTCTCCATGAAGTATATATGAGAGAAGGGAGTAATGGAGTACATATCAAGAATAATTAATCTTCACAGTAGATTGAAGATGTTAAGACTTCAATGCTTTGATAGCCTATTGCATTGCTGAGGAGGAGAAACTCAAGTTTGCTATTGCTACAGCCCTCGAAACAGCTTAAAAGAAGACAAAGATGAAGCTCGCTAAGTTCAAAAGTAAAAAGTTCAAATCTTCTCCACATGCTGATGTTGGTCAAACCAGTACTAATAAAGGTCCTAGGAACATAAAGAAACCAGTAGTATGAGGTTTAAAAGGAAAGACTGAGACCATCAGGTAACTCCTTGGATTATCAATTAATGAATATAATTTACGATAGTCGCGTTAAGTACATGGTGGCTAGTTAGTGGAGCATCTAATCAAGGTGCTTTCACAATGCAAAGGTTCATATCCAGGATAAAGCCAAATAAAGTGAAGGAGAAACTGATGATTGATAGCAATGAAGAAGTGGAAGTAATATCTATAGGGGATGTATGTACTGAACTTTGTTGTAAGGTTCATTTGGGCTTTGACAACACATTTTATATGTGATCTTTTGATCAATTTTGGACAAAGAGGGTTAATGTTTTGTATTTAATGCTGATGTTGTACAGTTGTTTAATGCAAAACATAATGGTACAACTTTCTTATCATATTTGTATAGAATATGTCTTACCCCGAATTAGATCATTGCTTCTTCGTATCTTTCTAAACAAGTTATAACATAAAGGACC
>JANZLH020000427.1:2016583-2042503 GCA_026770325.2 Erythroxylum fimbriatum
TATGTATTATTATTTTAAAAATAAAAATTAAAAATTCACAATAATTATAAAAGTTGAAATAAATAAAATAACAAATTTAAAAACTTTGCAAGAAAGGAGGGAAGGAGAGATAAGAGGCAAAAATTTTTGAAAAATTTCCCTATTTTTTAAAATTTCCAGTATCGGCCGGTATTTAGACTGAATATTTTTGCTCTTCAGGTTCTTATTTTTCCTTATTTAACGATTTTAATTTTTATTCGATTTGTCGGGATATAATCGAAAATATAAGTCAAAATTAAGTTACATTCCATAAAATACTGTTGCATACCAAAGACTATAATAAGAATCCACCCAACTTTCTTATTATAATTATTATAAGTATCCAAACATATGAATATATTTACTTTCTATAGATTTATTTTCTGAAAAATCATATTCCAAATTCACTTTGCTTTCCCGTCAACCAAACGGGGCCTGTTTGTTTTATCCCTTGATACATTATTCCCCCTATTTTAAAAATAGACTTATTATCTCATTTAACCATAAGTCAAAAGAGCTTAGAATTTAAAAAGACTTTTTAACCCCTATATTATGATGAAATTCCCACAACTGTGCATGTTGTATTTTTTTTTGGGACAAAAACATCCTTTTAGTCTTTTCTCTTGGACAAAAACATCCTTTTAGTCTTTTCTCGGCTAATGTACATTAGACCCTATATTTTTTACTTTATTTCATTATGCTCTCTATTTTAAAAATAAAAATTATTTTGAGCATAAATTACATTTTAACCGTTAATAAATAAAAAAGAAAAATTACTAAAAATACCATTATCTTCATAATTGTACTTTTTAATTGTTAATTTATGGAAAAATTTTAAAAAAAGAAAATTTATTTATGAAACAAAATTAGAAAAGAAATAATTAACAATAATAAATCATCATTTTAATGTTTCCCTTTTGCTCTATAAAATTATAAATTATCTTCTTTTTGGCTCTTTTTCAATTTTCTAAGTTATTCCCTTATCGACCAGCTCTCTCTTTCATCTATTGTTTGTTTCTCTTACCTCTTTTTTCTCTCTCTCTCTACCTTCCATCGGAAAACTCCCTTGCTTCCGTAGAAAATCGGTATCAATTTTGATAATGTCTCTCCCTTTTCTCACGAAAACAACCTATTTTCTTCAAATTGAGGTTCTTCCCGCTCATTCAGCTACATTTTCAAGACCCTGTTTGATGACCGTTTCAGATCTCCTCACTGAGCTCTGTGTCTCCGTGTTTTGCGTATTTTGTGAGAATGTGGGTTGTTTGGTTCCTGTTTAGTGCATTGCTTTGAAGTTTAACATAAAAAGAGCCTAAAGAAGATAGTTTATAGTTTTATCGAGGAAAAGGGAAATATAAAAATGGCGATATTTTAATTTATTAAATTTAATTATTTCTTTTTTTTATTTTGTTTAATAAATATTTTTTAATTTTTACATAAATTAACGGTCATTAAGTACAATTTTGAAGAAAGTGGTATTTTTAGAATTTTTATTTATTAACGGTCAAAATGTATTCCATGCTTAAAATAAATTTTATTTGTAAAATATAGGACATAATGAAAAAAGCAAAAAATACAGGGGTTTAATGTATTTTAGTCAACAAAAGATTAAAAGGGTATTTTTGTCAAAAAATGCAACATATACGGTTGTGATGATGTCATCATAATACATTATAAAAAAGTCTTTTTAAATTCTAAACTAGTCAACGGGAGTAATAAGTATAATTTTAAAATAGAAAGGGTATAACATACCAAGAGATAAAATACAAGAGAGTTAAATATATTTTAGACTAACTTTTATTATGAATATTTTGTTCGAATCTTAGCATTTGGTGGCATTCTTTGCAAGTTTTGGAAAGCAGTAAATGACTTTTAACTAAGAAATTGTGATATCAACCATATAATTTTTTGTTGCACATAATTACGTAGGGGTACTACATTTAGGATGCTAAATCTTTTGTTTAAGTCTTGCATATCTTTTTATTATGACATTTTTTTTGAATAACAAGGAAAGAACAAAACAAACTAACTAACTAACTAGCGCAGAGATTTGCGGTACAAAACGCCGTAGGCGTCCCGAAGAAGGTGGCCCAAAATAGACAGGGGAGGCTCCGGAAGGAGGTGGAGGCCGGGGCTAAAGCAAGGAGCAAGAGAGGCGAGGTGGTCCGCGCACTGGTTTCCTTCGCGAGGAACATGTAGAAACCGCACCATCCAATCTTTGTGGAGGAACCGTCGGGTACCTGTCACCAAAAGGCAATCGTCAGTTAAAACAGGAGTGGAAGCAGAAAGAATGTTGATAACTTCGAGGGAATCCACTTCGATAAGGACTTGGCGGTAGCCAAGGTCCTAAGCTAATTGAAGACCCGAGTGGACTCCCCATAGTTCAGCAGTGAGGGAGGACCCTCGGCCAATGTGCTGGGTAAAGCCCCCACACCACTGTCCGTTCCAGTCACGGAGGAGGCCCCCTGCTGTGAGAAAGCACCCTCCATGCGGAGCGGCCCCATCGGTGTTTAATTTAACCAAACCCTCAGGAGGCTTGCTCTATCCGACTAAACTGCCCGCCGGAACTCGATGATATTTGGCTTTATGATAACTTTATTTTATTAATTACTTTTCAATACGAATTTGGAAGGAGGATTTAATGAGAGGTACCATCACTTACACTTCACCAAACAATATACACAATACCCTATAAATCCTACATTGGCTATATAAGATTCTACGAATGTAAGAGTGGCTGTTTTGTTATGCACCCAAATAAAAGACATGCCTTGATAAAATCATGGGGACTTCTGACCAAGGGGGAGGTCCCCATCATAATTATTGACGCGCTTATAAGTTGATACATTTTTATCTTGTGTTGCTGAAATAATAAAGAAAAGAATTGCAAGAATAAACCAAAACACTTGGGCGATGTAATGAGAAGTCTAGAAAGAAAAATACTCGCGAGAAGTGTTTGTCAAAGACCAAAACAGACTGTCAACATTAATTGCCTCGGAATGGAAGACTTGGAAATCTTTGAACAGTTCCCATGGCTGGATTGCATCACTTTCATTTGGCAAGTGGTTGAGAATGTAACTTCACAGCGTTCCATCATTCACAACATGGAAAATCACACAGCCAGGGAAAGCCATTTTCAAGTCCCAAATATAAAGAAACATCAATTGAATCCGCACTCCAAGACCAATAATGATACATCTTCTTTCGACCAAGAACTCGGAAGGAGGTATCTTGTGACTGCGGACTAATTCCACCCACATTCTACGTCTCACATTGCCTGGAATTCCTATTGAAAGGAAACAGAATGAAAATGCATAGGTTGTAGGGTAATGTCAAGGAATAAATCTTATTCGCCTTGTAATGTATGTACAGAGCACTATTTATACTATTCTATCTAGAATGCTATTGGTTGAGTCTCCTAGAATCAAGAAAAATATTCTAACCATCTGACAGGTGAATATGCTAGCTATACAGTGCTGGAGGGGTGAAGAGAGAGAGAAAAAGACAAAGCATAAAATGACAAAGAAAACGATAAGATATTAAAACAATAGAGCTGATCCACTAGGTCTTCTGAAGCACCATGGTCCAACCCATTGCTTTTGGGTCCTTTATCACCCGCCCTTCAAGTTGGAGGCTCGGTCAACGACTCCAAACTTGTTAAGAAGACCCAAAAGCATGCGTGCGGACAACGCCTTCGTGAATAAGTCCGCGATTTGTTCTTTAGTGTTCACGTGCCGCAACTCAAGTAACCCTAAACTCACGCAATCGCGAACCAGATGTAGATCTATCTCAAGATGCTTCGTTCTCTCGTGAAAAACATGTTCTTTAAGATGTAAATGGCTGCCTGATTGTCGCAATACAGAGGTATTGGTTCTTGAACATTAACCCTAAAGGCTTTGTAATCTGGCAGATACCCAAGAAAGATACACCTTTTTGACCTAGGATCTAGTTTTGTTCTATTTGGAGTCTTGTCTAAGGCAAAACAAAGGTAACCAAAGGTTTTTAGGTGTTTATAGTCAGGCTTTCTGTTGTGCAGTCTCTCAAATGGGCTTATCCGACTTAGGATTTTAGTTGGGATTCGGTTAAGCAAGTATGTAGCTATTAATAGGGCCTCTCCCCAGTATCCCTTAGATAATTTAGCTTTGAAAAGAAGGGCTCTTGTGATTTGAAGTAAGTGTTTGTGCTTAATTTCCACCACACTATTTTTCTGTGGTATATAAGGGCTGCTCTTTTGGTGATGAATTCCCATTTCTGTAAAGATTTTGGTGCACTCTTGATTGATGAACTCCTTCCCATTGTCAATTTGTATCTTTAGCACTCTAGTGTCAAATTGTCTCTTAATGTTTCTAAGAAATTGCACAATTGTTTGAGTGGTTTGGTACTTGTGTCATAGGATGAAGGTCCAGGTAGCTCTAATAAAATCATCCACTATTGTAAGAAAATATTGTGAACCCCCATAGTAGAAACACTGTAAGGTCCCCACAAGTCCACATGAATGATTTCAAAAGGTCTAGCCGAATGTATTTCATGTTTAGGGAAAGGTTTTCTGTGTTGTTTGGCTAGAGGACACACTTAACAATCATGTTTAGCAAGGATAGAAACATTGATTTCATTAATGTGCTGCAGTTTTTCTTTGGATACATGCCCTAGTCTAGAATGCTATAGATAAAAAGAAACTGAAATATTAAAACAACATTCTCAGCCTTGTAGAACTCTAGAGAAGGACCTTTTAGGCTATTTAGGGTTAGGAGAGTCTCGGTGCTCAGCTCATATAATCCATTTACTGCCTTGACAATAGCTATAACATCATTAGTCCGAAGGTCCTGAAAATTTTTTTGTTAGAGATGAAAATTACAGCAACTTTATTCTGAGTAGTAAGTTTATTCATAGACAACAGGTTCTTGAAGAAATTAGGAATATGTAGAACATCCGTTAGGGAGATTTTATCCCCTAAATGTGACTACCCAATATGAGCAACCTCTTGCTTAGTCCCATCTGACAAAGTTACTGGATCATATACATTATTAATTATATAGCTAGTGCATTGACTGAGGTCTGCTGTCATATGCGTAGAAGCACCAGAATCAATAAGCCAAGAGTCAGTGTAGTTGTATGTTGTGCCCACAGAGTGTGTGACATTACCTGCACAGTTTTGGTATCCTAAAAATTTTACCTCTGCCACAGCTTTTCCTTTCATAGCTTTGTCTATTTCTTGTTAAATGAATTAGCAATACTAGGATATATTTATGTATTCCATGGCTTCTCTTCATTCTGTTCTTGTGTTGTTTCTGCAGGGTTGTCAGCTATTTGAACCATGTTGGCTTTTCCTTTCTCCCTTTGTGCAGCAAGCTCCTTGTATCAGTCTGGGATCCCATGAATTTTGAAGCAAGTTTCCAAGGTATGCCCACTCTTCTTGCATTTTTCACTGTACTTATCTTCCTTCTTGAGGTAGGGCCCCTTGCTAGAGTTGTTGCTGTTTCTGCTGCCTTTCCTCAAGCTAATTGACTGCTTAGCTAGCATTGCCATGTTAGGACTGCTGTCTGTAGTAGCATTTACCACTCTTTGTCTTTCAACAGTTTGCAACATAGAGAAAGCTTTATTCATAGTAGGCAGTGGCTCCATTAGCATAATCTGATTAACTACATGTTCAAACTCATCATTTAGACCCATTAGAAATTGAACAAGCCTGTGAGCATTTTCTTTGATAGTGATGGCCCTTGAGGTATCACAAGTACACATAGGAATGAGACTTAGGCTAGATAGATCATCCCATAATTTCTTTAACTTAGTGTAGTAAGTAGACACTGTTAAAGTACCTTGTTTAAGAGAGCTTATTTCCCTCTCTAATTGGTATAACAACAACCCATTAGCCTCACCAAACCTCTCTTGTAATTCTATCCAAAGTTCTCTGGCTGTAGAGAAAGATAAAAAAGCATCACTTAGTTCTTTAATCATAGCATTGAGAATCCATGATTTACCATGCTATCTCCTCTCTTCCATTTTGCTACTGCATCGTTCGTGGGCATGGTGCAGGTCCCATCAATGAAAGACAACTTGTCATTGGCACACAAGGCTATAGTCATGGACTTGCTCCAAGTAATGTAGTTGTTGCTACTAAAAGGTGTAGTGATAAGTATAGCATCGGGTTTTCTGTATTGGTGACTGAGTATGGCTCATAATTATTTGCTGTAGGTAAGTTCGTGGCACTAAAGCCACTGTTGTCAACAATATTAGACATTTGTAGGTTTAAAGGTAGAAATAAGAGGTGATGGCTTTGATACCATGAAAGGAAGCGAAAGGATGTAGGGTAATTTCAAGGAATAAATCTTATTCGTGTTGTAATGTATATACAAAGCACTATTTATACCATTTTATCTAGAATGCTATTGGTTGAGTCTCCTAGAATCAAGGAAAATATTCTAACTACCTGACAGGTGAATATGGAGGGTTGAAGAGAGAGAGAAAAAGACAAAGCATAACATGACAAAGAAAACGGTAAGATATTAAAACAATAGAGCTGGTCCACTAGGTCTCCTGAAGCACCATGGTCCAACCCATTGCTTTTGGGTCCTTTATCACCTATCATCAAACGTCCAAACAACAGGATAGTTTCCATAAAATGAGGACGAGGATAAACCTTGTCTCCTTTATAAAAAATACCATTTCTGAGAAAATAATGCTAACCCTTCACTATTTCACAGTCTCTCTCTCTCAAGACCCCGCTTCATTATGTAAATAAACAATAATTATTTTATTTGTGTGTTCATATGATCCTCCCATGTGTAATTTTATCTGCAAAATTCACGGTGGATATCACCCTATACATCATCTTTTTCTGATCTTTTAACATGGCCTTTTCCAGCTATAATCCTAAGATTTTGCATCTTCATCATCTTCCATGCTATAAACTCCAGTATTTGAGGTCCCTCCAGTGTTTCCTGCTAATTCGATTAGCGCCTTGAGGAGAGCCAGTTTGTGAACTGGTTGTCTTTGCAAATTCACCATATTGATCTTGAGACATCCAGAAACCTCCAGAAACAGCTAAAGATTGGTTTGCTGAGCCAGCTGAAGCAGGTGGAATTCTTCTTGAATGGAGTCGATATTTCTGGCATGGTGGTAAAGATTTCTAATCAGTCTTCCACATGAATCGAAAGCATTCACGTTACTCGTAGTAATGAAGAAAAGGAAGAGAGATTGTGTGAGCAAGATCAGCATTTTGTTTCATTTTTCTCATGCTTTCCCTGTACTGAACAAGGCATAAAACCAAGAACTCACCTGCAAATGACTCTTCACTTCATCATTGGTCAAGCCATCAACTTGAATGAGCTCTCTAATCTGCTTTGGAGTAGCAGCTGCAATTTTTGGAAAATTCAATTTAAATGCTTGAAAGAAATCGAGTCATACCTCAAAAAGATATTTAAGAGAATCCTTCTACAATAATGAAGGCACAATCAATTCAACTTCCATAACATCAGCACATTCATTAATCATCATGTACACACACTATTTGACAATAACTAAACAAACATAAGATCATAGACAAAATTACCAACAATTTTCAACTCTCATTCATCACCCAGCAACAAATGCACATCCCAAACATGCAACACCAAATTCTCAAAATAAAGGACAAAAAGACGTGATCAACCATCAAAATTAAAAAATGACATCGAGTTTCGCAACATGTCCTAACCTTGACAACCTCCAAGTTGATGTAAAGCATTGACAAACCGTCGATGCAAGTCAGGTGACCAGCACCTCCTCTGCTTCCGGGCAGACTGTTGCTGAGATGATTGAGGTCTATTTCGTATATGTGAGTGGGAATTAGGTGCAGAAGATGAAACCGTTCTACTGCAGCTGAATCTTGAACCAGTAGAGCCCGATTCCTCTCTCAAATTCTTGATTCCAGGAGTCACAAGAGACAAGTCAGGGACCGTCTCTTTATCACTGCCATCCTTCTTTGATAATCCAGAGTAAGCCTTAAACGGAATATATGCTCTCGTTCCACTCCTGTTCTTGCAGGTCTGAAATGCATGTTCATTTCCAAACAGATTCCCTTTCTTAGAAGTCTACGAAGCACAAGTAAGAAAACAAAAGTCAACTTCGATTTCCCAGTTCTCCTGTTGAATTAAAGCTTTGAACTTTGAGACGCATAAGATAAACTTGACGCCAGTTTCATTCATATGTGAATAATTTTTTTGTACCTTATATTCTAGTCTGGAATTTGTTTTCGAATCAAAGATGGTTTTCCCACTGGAGGTCGGATCATCATCGTTCCATAACTGAACAGAGCTCATCCAATTTTTCTTATCTCTAGAGTCCTCCTTTTTAATTTGATCATTTTCATTATTACATTTTTTCTTCAATGGAATGAACTCTTCTAACATTGGTTTACTCTTTGATTCTGTGCATTGCACTGCCTCGTTCTTCAGAAACAAAACCGCTGCAAGAAGAAGAAGAATATACGTAACATTAGAAACAAAATCAATTACCACGCAATCAAATCGGATGGAAAACCACATTCACAATCACTTCAAAAGAAGAAAAGAAGAAATCTATTGTGATCGACCCATTAAGATGATGATTTGAACCCATTATCAAAGTTCCAATTTTGATCGAAAACAACCCAACAAAACGAATTAAACCATTTTTCTTCTTTTTCAAATCACCATCACATTGTTTAAAACATCATCTTATATGTGTGTACATACATCAAGAAACCAACCATCGTTCAAAAGGAGCACGCAAAGAGGAAGCTCGCCTTTAAAAGCATTGATCTTTCTAATCTCATCTTCCAAAACCTTAACAAAACCATCAACTCTCGAGGCCTTGTCGTAAACATCCCTGATCACCGACACCTCCTGAAGGAAGTCGGTGATTGTCTTAGGAACAAAAGCAGGCCGAAAATCCAAGCTCAGTTTAGGTGGTGGGAGCGCATCCATTTCCATACAAACACCACCTACTCCCTGTAACACAGCATTTCACCAAAATTCCTCAAACAAAACTACAGGCATCATCAACGAGACACAGAGAAATAGTGGTAGAGTGAGAGAGAGACAGAGACAGAGAGAGGACGAGTAAGGGTGGCACCTATCAATAACAACATTTTCCTTCTCTCTCTCTCTATATATATATTTCGTGTTGTCGCATATTTTATCTACCAATTTATATTATCTGTATAATGTCGGTTTTAATTCACTTGAGCGATTGTATTTGTTTGTGACAAATCAAATGCTTACTTCAATCACCGACGAGGGTTGTGGTAGAGAGGCACGGGCTCCTTTATTCTTAACCAAGGTCTCGAGTTCGAATCTTGATAATGGAATCGCTTTAAAACTCGTGAGGGAGAGCTTCGCCGCTCCACAAAGGTCCTACTCGGCTCGAATCCGGATTAATCGATCGCCCATATTGCACTGACTACCGGATGGCTTGACCAAAAAAAAAAAAGCTTACTTCAATCGTCAAGATAATGTAATACTTACATCATCATCGACAACCCTATCATATCATGTAAGCGTAATAACTCATGAATTTTTAAAGTAGTAGATTTGAGCTTTAGATCAATGCGTCAACTTGCGTATTAATACAAAATTTTGACTTACGAAAACTAGTGAATTAAAATCTATGCGAAATTAATGGTGACTGCTTCAGCACATGTTTGCGTCACCCACACTAATTATACTAGTAAAAAGAAACGAAAACTACTTCAACATTGTTTCAAGAACAAAAGCTAGCTTGCCAAGTTCCATTTAGCCTAGAACAGAGCTGGGCTCCTCTTTGTACTTTTACAAAGGGAAAAGGAGGCAAGACCTTCAGGGTCATCCAAAGCCATAACCTAGAAAGAGTTTAAGGCATCAATTCCATGTTTTCTGATCAATATATCCTCTAAAATGGTTCCCCGACATTTATTGAAAAAAAATGTTAAATGATTTTTTTTCTGTCAGTTTTTGAATTAATCCAATCATGGACCAGTCAGTTTGACCATGCCTATCAAGTTTTCTTCTTCTCACAAATATCAATGTATATGTAGTCAAAGAGAGGAGATTCCATTAAATACTTAAAAATGACCCTTTTCTGTTTTTCTTGATCCTTTATGGCATCAACACTAGGTCAATAACAATGCTTTTTTTTTAAAAAAATATAGGAAAAGGAGGGCCACCAATATGGAATACATGGACAAGTCCATGGTCCAATGAGATGTGACCACTCTCTCTTGCAAGCATTTATCGTTTAATTGTCATGCCTTAGTTTTCCGTTTTTTGGGAAACAATTATACAATTGTCTTAGAAAAGCGTTCAGATTACCTATTCTCTCAATCCTATTTATTAAATGGATAGATGCTTATAAAATAGAGTAAGTACAAGGTAAAGGGAACAGGTGATATGTTCCCTTTAAACAATGGTTTAATATTTGTTTCCTTTTTCCACCACATTGCGCAATATCTAAGATTCTTCCATGTGACTAGAGAATTAAGTGCCCTTTTCCCAAATTTCAATGAGAATACACTCTAGGAACGCAAAACTTTGTTTCTTTTGTTCATTTTGAAACCCTAGTTTATCCAAAGAATCTAGAGAGACTCATATGAGCTAGTTTTCTAATGAAATAATACTCCATTCAACGTGGTAAAAAGTACAGTACCCATTTTAAAATAATTTCAATGTTTTCTAAAACATCAATCATTCCATCAATGTTTCTTTGTCAATATCCAATTTTAAACCTGTCCACTGCTATACAATATCTAACTCTCATACAAATTGGATTACTTTCTATGTTTAACTAAGGAAAAAAAGATATTAATGAACTTCATTGACATGTTATATATTTCACTTCTCCAATAGCTTTAAGCTTCTTAAAAAAAATTCGAAAATTTGATACATAGTCTCCTTCGATGTATCATTAGTTGACATAGAGTGCGATAATAAAGCAAAAATGTATATACGAGAAACAGAATTCCATCAATGGATTAAATTGAGAAACCAAGTTGAGCCATAAAAATAGAACAAATAGATGGCAGGTGAGATTCTCAATTAAGAAAGGGACACAAATATTGCATGTAACCGGATATCATTTAAAACTACTGATTTTCAAATCAGACTAGACCGACCGATCTAACCAAATTAACTTCAAATTGGCCTGATTTTTTGCTATATTTTTATTATTAACTGATATGAATAAAAACTAGCTGGTTAAACAATAAACCGACCAATTAACTCTGAATCGTGAAGAACTATAAATACGATTCTTCTTCTTCTTCATGATGGGTCACCGATAGACCCCATGTGGTGGAATCTTCCCTAATTTGCAAACATGCAAATGAGATAAAGGATATAACAAGGACCCTTCGCAGCATACAAAGAGAAATTGCAAAAGTCAGAGAGTACAAAGATAGATAACGAACAAAACACCAAAGAGGAGAACTGTAACACTAAGGTTTTTCCCCCCTCTAAACTTAGAGATAAGGAATCTGGGGGATGTGTGGACCCCAGTTCTCATATTAACTATCTCAGACTTCGGCTGTCACCTTATTACCGTTGTTATTATTTGAGTACATACATATAATTCAGACTGCATAAACCACTCTACATTTTATGTTACCATTATGAAAATAGGAGACTTTACCTTGTTCCATTTACTTGAAACGTATCGTGATGTTTGGTTTTGGATTTTACACTAGTTTCCCTCATCTCCATTGGTTTCTGTCGTATGCTTATGCCCAAAGAATTTGCATGTGTACGAATTCATGAGTTTCTCAGTTTAGTCATTTCTCTCTTTGTTTTTTGGGATCTAAAAACTCAACACTAAAGATTTTGTCACCAACTTGTATTGTGCCACTTCACTTCCTATGGCCCTCCAAGTGACTTTTCTTATGATCGTTACTAATCTTCTAAAAATGATTGACAATACCTTTGTTCCCTTCTTGCATTATTAACTTTGATGTGATCAATTTAACAAAAAATGTAACACATGTTATTGTATGACCTTTTATTATTTTATAGAGGCAAAATATTTGGTTAATTTTGTGAACGTATAGAGATCGTGGCTTGCATCTTCTGTTTGGTAGTGGCAGAGTAATATACTAATATATTCTGCAACAAGAACAATAAAAAGGATAGGGATTCTCTTTATAGCAGCCCTCTATGACTAGGCTTGACCAAGTGAAAGCCAATTGTAAAATATCATATTCATTATTTTGGGCATTATTTGTAATTGGATATAGTTGGATATACTTAGAATATCACTATGATAAGAAATTTACCTTTTGTGGGATTCTTGAAGATAAGATATCTGAAGGATAAAATCCTAAAGAAGATAGAATTTATTTGGGATAAAATTACCATGTCTTACTAAAGATAATGTGCAAATTTTTTGGGTAATTTTGGAGCTATCTTAGGTAGTTGTATTTCGGTGATTGTAGCTATCTTTGGTAGTTGATTTTGTGGTGAATTGAGTTATTTATGGTAATTGTGTTTTCTCTATGTGTGTGACACTTTTTGGACAGCCAATTTGAGGGTTTTTGGTGAGTGAAAAACAAGCAGAAGTCTCATGAGTGTGTAGCTATAATTTTTGTAATGTTTCAACGGTGAAGCGCTTATCTAATTGACAACTTCTTGATGTTGTTTTGTGTAGACTGTTTAGTGATGATTCTCAAAGGATCACAGCAGATATTGTTCTACAACTTTCTACATTTTTGGTTGATGAAGCTACAAATTTAGGGGAGTATTTTTATGTCAAGTGTTTTCTTTGTTTATGTTACTTTTGATTCAATCACTTGAGTTTTTATTCTCATCTTTATTATCGATCATTGTTACAAAAATTCTCTATTGCTGTTAGCACAGAATGATCGTGTTATTGAGAGTGATATACTTTCATAGGGTGTGAGTACGAGTGGATAATGTCAAGGGTTGAATATGTAGGCTCAATAAAGCCTTGTGTAAAACTATTGTATTATAATGAAAGTTAATTATAATAGGTGAGGACTCAATAGATGTAGGTTGGATGTGTTAAACTATGTTACCAAATTTTAGTTGTCGATTTATTAGTTGCATGTTTAATTTTTCTGTCTACATTTTCAATATGTAAAATTAACAGTTGTTAACACAGTTGCTTTGTGTTGAGCAACCGATAAAAATAGTTTAAAGCAACTACAACAAAATAGGATTTTTACAAAATTACATCCTTCGGGACTTTCATTTGGTATCAGAGGCTGGTTCACCTAATCAAAACTTGGTGTGTCAACTTTGTGTAGATCGGTGTTTCACAATCATGGCTACCAGAAAAAGGTGCATTAATCATTAGGCCACCGTTACTAGATGGTTCTAATTACCCTGCTTGGAAATGAAAGATGAAAGTATTTATTCAAGCTTAAGGAATCATAGCATGGATGTCGGTTTTGAATTGCTGGACACATCTTATGACGATTGAGGGAAAGGATGAAGCGGTAATTAAAGATCCATCTGAATGGATAAAAGCTGAATAAGAGGAAGCACTTGTTAATTCTTAAGCAATGTACGCAATCTTTAGTGTAGTAGATAAAGGTCAGTTCAGTATGATATCAGCATGTGAATCAACAAAAGAAGCATAGGAAACTCTGCAAACAATACATGAGGGATCAAAACCAATAATAGCTTCAAAACTTCAAATGTTGGCCGCTAGATTTGAAGAGCTTAAGATGAAGGAAAGTGATATTATTAGAGACTTTCAGGAGCGACTGTGTGATATTGTTAACCAAGCACATCAAATCGGAAAGAAGTATTCAAATCTAAAACTTGTCAGGAAAACATTGAGATCATTGCCTCCTAGATTTATATCGAAAATTGCAGCATTGAAGAAGACTATGACGTTAATGAGTTATCTTTGGATAAGGTAATTAGGATTCTCACAAATTTTGAGATGAACTTTTTGAGAGAAAAGTGTGAGAAGAACAAAGGGTTGGCTTTGCAAACGGAAGTTGCTAATTTTTTTGATGATACAGGAGATGACTCCAATGAAAATTATGATGTGGTTTCATTAATAAGAAATTTCAGCAAGTGGCTAAATAAGATGAAGAAAGATAGACCCGAGTTTAGACAGAATAGTGAGAGTTCATGCAACAATAACTGCAAATAACAAGCAAAAACAAAGAAGATATAATATCGTGAGTATCAAGGTTTTTGACATATGCAAGTGGAATGTTCTAAAACTCTTAAAAGGAGAAAAGGGAAGTCTTACACTAACACATAGAGTGGCAATAAATCTGAAAGTGAGTACGATAGCAAAGAAGAAATTGTGAGTAATCAGGCTGGGTTGGTTGCTTTAAACAACAAAAGTCTAATTGCTTCCTTAGTAGCAACCAGTGAAGAAATTGACGACTAAAATATAGATGTTTCATTTTTTTAAACTCAAATTCAGATTGTGATAGCGTTGGCAATGCTTTAGAATTTAAAAAGGAAGACATCTGCAAGGTTTATGAATTAATATATGTCAAATGGGTGAAAACGTGTAAGCAAAATGAGAAGCTAAAGAAGGAGAATTCAACTATGAAGGATGTCATTCAAGATCTAGAGAGGAAATTGTTGTCAACAATATATGAACTTTATGAAACAAAGCTAAAGCTAGTCAATACGGAAAAAGAAAAAAGAATGTTGAATGGTGGTATCGAAAAGCTAGAACAATTGCTGGAAATTGGTAAAAACAAAGGGGACTTTCAAGGTGTTGGTTATAATGGTGAATGTTCTCAAGAGAATAATGAGCAAAATGGTGAAGATAGATTTTTCAAAGAAGTAAAATCAAGTAAGCAAGGAGAAATCTAAAAAAGAAGCAGAAAGTTTGTTCCTGCATGTTACTTTTGTGGTGTAAAAGGCAACATAAGGCCAAATTGTTACAAGCTGCTACAAATGTTATTCCATAATGCTCAAAACATAAAATTTAGATGTTTTTGGAAGAACCTTCAGCAAAAGAAGCCACCAAAGGAGACTTAGGTTAGAAAAAACCAACTGCAAGTACTTGTGTCTCTTAAATCAATGTTAGGAAGCACTACGTGTCTGTCACAAGGGTTAGAGGCAATGCAAGCGTCTGTGCATATGGCGCATGAGTCACATGCATTATAAAGGTTTAAGGTGCATCGGTGTGCGTATGCATTTGTCTGGTGCATCTAAAGGAGCGTCAAGCAACGCACATGCCCTCCAATCACTCGCACTATTGACGTTATGTTGATGTCATGCTAATGTTAGTGCTACACTAACCAAAAAAGAAAACTCAAAATTTTAAAATTCACTAAATTGTCCCTTAAGTCATTTTGGGTCAGTTTTTCAGTCCCATGATTCATAAAGAGAGTTTTTAGTTTTTTTGAATTTATTACATTGGTAATAAATAAGGTTTAATTTTAGAAAATCGAATAAAGGTTATTAAAGCTAATTTCAGAGTGAAGTTTCATGCTTTGAACTTAAAATAAAAAAGGTACATGTGGTTTTGGTATCTTATGTGGTGCAATTATTGTTCAGTATTGCACGATTATCACTCTGATTGAGATTTTTCTGATGATAAATTCTCAAATAAAGTTAATTGATAATGCTTTCAGCATTGATATGTGATAATGAGAATGTGCATAAGGATTTACATTTATTGATGGTACATTATCATATATTATATGCCCATATAGAATGTGAGGATGATATAAAGGTGTATCCCTTCTGTTTGTGGATCCATTTAGGTACTAATGAGAATGTAATCACTGCAATGGCCTTTCGAGTTAATATTTGAATTGTTTTGCTTGCATGTCTGGAGATGTCTTTGGTCTTGTGTTTGGTTATTTTACCCATAGGTGTTGGCCTTATATGAGATTTTGAGATGTGTATAAAGACATTTGATGGAGGAAGCC
Source organism: Erythroxylum fimbriatum (assembly GCA_026770325.2). NCBI lineage: Eukaryota > Viridiplantae > Streptophyta > Magnoliopsida > Malpighiales > Erythroxylaceae > Erythroxylum > Erythroxylum fimbriatum. Next base: position 2,032,455 of record JANZLH020000427.1, read on the forward strand.
ATTGTTAGAGTGATCTATTCACCCATAGGTGGTAGAGTCATAAGAGTTAATGGTGTGTACTCCGATCGCTTTTATGTGGAGATATTATCTACATTTATTGTGCATTCAACCTACAATTATTTCATGATATGCGTGATAAGATTCTCAGTACAAATACTATTTATGACTTTGAGTATCACTGCAATCGTACATTTATGTTGATCATTACATTGTCAATTTTGCAGTCATATTTTCTGTAAACAACAGCAATGTCACTATTGAAACCTTTACTAGTTTCAAATTCAAGAAGTGGAAGCAAGATGTTGAATTTTCTTTAGAGATGACAAACATTAATATGGCCATGGTTAAAGATAGCTCATCTCCCCTACATCTCTTAGCTTGGAGGCTAAGGAGGATGCATATACAGCCTGGGATAGGTCAAATAAGATGTGTTGTTTGACCATAAAGAGGTCCATCCCAGACCATCTATTGAGTGGACTTCTAAAACAACCATAGTAAAGGACTTCCTGAACAATGTCTCCCAGAGATACAAGGTATCTTTAATGCAGAGATAAGTGCCTTAATGAAGAATTTATTCTTCATGAGGTATACAAGAGAAAGGGGAGTAAGGGAGTACATTATCAGGACGGTCCACCTCCAGAGTAAGCTAAAAGCGTGGAACATTATCATTCCTGATGTTTGCATTGTACACCACACTCTGAATACACTTCCTTTTGATATTCTGGTAATAATGTACAATTCTCAGGATGAGGCTTGGGACATCGATGCTTTGATTGCCCGATGTGTTGCTGAGGAGGAGAAGCTAAAAAACACTGCTCATATGGCCTTAGTAGCCCTCAGACTTTTAAAGTTAAGAAATCCAAATTCTATCCACATGTGAATATTGGTCAATCCAACATTGTTAAAGGTCCTATAGATGTTAAAAGTATGAGGTCTTTCTTCTATAAAAAGAAGGACATAAAAAGTTCGATTTCCATAAATATAAAACTTGAAAAGAAAAGTAAGAAATATCAGGTAACTTTTTAACTTGTATGATCCATAAGGCTAATTTTACTATAGCCACATTGTAGCGCCCCCTTACCGTAGAGTACCCACCGGAACGCCCGTAGGTCATTCCAGTACATATCCTACGATAAGAGACCACTACTGACAACTACCACTAAACTCCCCATGGCACCACAATAATAAAACAGTCATAATAAATTGAAACTTTTTAAAATCAAACTGTATTTCATTTCATTTACTCAAACTCAGTAATTACAAACTTTCAGTTTTATCTGTCTGTACAATCCTCCAAAACACTTAACACAAAGTACGCAAAAGTAATAGTGCTAACTAAAAGTCTCCAAAAGAAAGCCCAGCTGACCGACCTTTGAGCCATAGCCTCTCTCGCCAATCCGATATACACGGCTCTACAGTCTCTCAAGAGCTATCCGTCTAATCTCAGTCCTGAAAAATAGATTACAATTTTGGATGAGTTTGCGAACTCAATGAGGAACCATCATCGATGGTTTGCCCAATTCATGCAGCACATAAGCATGTTACAGTAACCAGGCAGTCATAATTCACTTTGTAGCAATCCTATTATGCATGAGCAGTCCTATGCAATCCTAATTTATCCCATCCTATGCCAAATTACCATTCTACCCTTCCAATTGAGGGTGGGATGTTACAGATCAAACGTCGGTCAGCTAGAATTTGTGGACAGTTTAGATAGACTGTATATATTTTCCTCTTTCATGTAGTCCTTTTGTATTAGGTTTTGATGATGTGCGTGTAAGGAGTGTTGAAAACGCAATATAGACTTTCAGTTTTATGCAATGAAATGAGGAAAAAGTTGGTTTTAAAATATTGTGAGTTTCTTATGATGCATTATAAGTTAATAATGATACGATGACATGTGAAGTGAATGTAGTGATCGAATGTAGCTCGCTCTTATCGTAGGATATGTACCGGAATGACCTCTAAGCATCCCGGTGTATACCTTGCGATAAGGGGGTGCTACAAGAAGTTCCTTAGGATTCCCCTCATATGCCAAGGATCCTGCTATAAGAGTGTGGATTGTCCATTACCGATCCTAAATCTGAATAGATTCCCTAATTTGTCCCTCACATTTAAGAGTTTCCTCCAGTTCCAGGAACTATTATTGGTAGGTTGTGCACTCCAAAAATGTTTCGTCTCAAAATTATCATATGCACCCATTTAACCCACATGGCCTCTCTATCATAGAAAAGGTACCAAATCCTCTTGCCTAACAAAACAAGGTTCCAGGTTGGCAAATGCTTAATCCCTAACCCCCTTCCTTTTTTGGTTTAGTAAGGTCACTCCATTTAACTTTGGATTGAGAGTGACTATCCACCCTCCCAGCCCATAGAAAATTCCTGAGTTTAGCTTCTAGTTCCTTGAGAAAGAAGATGGGAGAATAAAGTGAGAATGTTAGACCTTGTTTTATTTGCTTAAATTGTTCAATTGGTTATTTATGTACTAATTGCTTAATTGGTTCTTTATGCTTGATTGATGGTTTAAAATTTTAGAATTTGTCTTTAATCAGAATTTAAGAGAAGGAATAGAAATTTAATTTGAATTGAAGTAGTAGGTGAAATTGGTAAGTGAGTAGTAAATGTAAGTAGTTAGTGGGTGTAAGTTAGCATGGAACTAAATGGTTAAGGGCATAGTTGGAAAGGGGCTTTAAGTGAGGGGCATAATGGGAAATGAAGAAGGAAAATAAAAAGACAAAATTTGAGAAGAGTAGTGGAGTTGTCGTGGAGCATAGGAAAAGAAGAGAGAAAATCGTGGGAGAAGAGAAAAGAAGGGAAGAAGAGAAGAAAAATCAAGAAAAACTAGGAAAAGTGGGAGATTTTCGTAGATCAAAGGAGAAATCAAGGTTCTAAGGTAAGTTTCATCATCTTCTTCTTGATTTGTAAAGAAATGAGTTGTAGTTGTGAATAGAGAAAAACCTAGTGAGAGAAAGTGTTGAGGAAGAAGAAGATGAATAGTGAATTCATAGGGCTTTTGGATTTTTCTTCTAGGGGTTAAGTTTTCTAACCTATAGGATGCATGAATAGGTTAGATTAAAGCTTGATTTGGGCTATGACATTTTAGGGTTTTTAAAGGGGATTTTCGAAAATTGAAGAATAAATGATGAATGGTTGATTTTGTTTAGGAAATCAAGATGCTATCCAAGAGCAAGGGGAAGGAAGCCACTGATTTTGAAATCTTACAAGTATAAGGTAGGTAATTTACTTATGGTTATTGAGTAATAGGTATTAAATGGGTTGTTTGAATTGGTAAAATGTTGATATTTCCACTACGATAGATATAATCGTGATGATTGATTGAATTGTATAGATGACATGTTATGCGCGGATGAATGCTTGACATTTTGGTACGATTGCATGCCATTGAAATGAAGCATGGCATTTTGTACCAGAATGGATAATCGAATCATGCAATTTGATTGTGTTTGGGCAAGAGGGAACCGTTTTGTAGTCAAAACGTAACATAATGCCTTCTCCCGGCAGCCCGCTAGTGGCCCACGAGATCCGAAATGGACTCGTTTCGTTCACGATGCAAACCTTGGTTTCATCGTTTTGTTCACGGAACCTTCGAGCCAATGGATTGTTCATTGCATTCTTATGTATTTATTCATGCTTTGAGTTGAATTTTACCTAATGTGTCTTAATCAAAAATGTTATAAACCATAACATGTGTATTGAGTTCTATATGTGGAAATCCCATTGTGATGAGAATGTTTTTATGAATGTGTTGTGTTTTTGATTATGGTTATCTGTATGGCTCAGTGCCAATGTCTATAAGTATATTAGCCACTGAGCTGTGAAGCTCAACCCATGTTTTTCCCTCCCCTCAGGTGCAGATCCAGAAGACCGATAAATCCTTGCAGAGCATTTGGACGGTTCTAAGAGAGTAGTTTTGTTTTAAGATAGTAATTAGGCTTTTGAGTAGCTTTAGTCACATATTGAGCATCAATTGTATTTTTGTATTTATGAAAAGCTTGAATGAAATATCAATATGTAATTAAAGCTAGAATTGAAAGCTTTGTATGAACTCCTTTTGGATTGGGAAATGGAATGAGAATACAAAGGTTCCTTTAACGTGAACACATGATTTTCAAAGTGGATGTATATTGAATGTGTTGGTTTATGATTGCCAATAATAGATGATTTGAGATTTGAAAGTTTAAAGTAATTAGGTTGGTTTTTAAATGGTTTTGAAATGGTATTGAGATTGAAGGATTGCTTTTGTTAAGCTTAGAAGTGTATTTGATTTTTGGATGGAAGCTGGAAAAGGTCTTGAAAGGAAGCCTGGACTTGCTGTCCAGGGGGTGTCCGTTAGACGGACACTCTCGGGTGGTTTTGGTGGGCGGCTGCAGCTTGTGTCCGTTAAGCGGACACTCATGTCCGTTTAACGGACCTTCTCAGATGTTTTGGTTCGTTTGTCCAGCGTTTGTCAGTTAAGCGGACATGCTAGTCCGTTTAACGTACATGCTCGGATAAGCATAGGGTTTCTGCTCAGCGTGTGTCCGTTTAACGGATAGCCTCGGGAAAGACTGAGCATTTTGACCGTTCGATGTCCGTTTGACGGACATGTGTGTCCGTTTAACGGACATCCTCGGGTCAGCTTGAGGGTTTTGCGATTTTGTTGTTTTCGAAGCTGCTCCTCATTGTCTTGTTCGTTTTAGGGTTCGTTGGGATGACCCTTTAGGATCCTGCTAGCGTTTTCCATTTTGGATTAGGATTGTTGGGCTTCGGGAACGAGGCCCAACACTTATTCTTCACATTTCCTTACAGCAGCTAAATATAGGGGTCTTTATCTAGCAGATGTCTTTGGCTAAATCTTAGGAACACAGTCATATAGATAGTACAAATACTGTCTAATCACTAAAACCCTTGAAACCCAGATATACAAATCCACGTCCTATCCTTAGGGCTTTGTATATACAAGGTGTGGAAGTAAAGGAACCTCAGACGATTTGGTGGAATCAAATCACCCAAAGAGGTTCTTGCTTCCGAAATAATACGAGAACTCAGAGAGCTCATCCTACTGAATAATCTTAACAAAAAATATAATAGAAACATTCAAGCCTCTCTGAATGTTTAAAAGGCTAAGTGTTTCAACATAAGAGCATGCAAGATAATCAAAGGATAGGAACATAAAGAAAGTAAGAGAAAGTGGAAATTGCTTCAAGGAGAATCTAGTGCGCTATATGTAGAAAGGAAATACAGATCAAGAAGAAATATGAAGAAACCTGATCAAAGACCCTTCTCTATTCCCCCAAAGGAAGGCGATATCCAACGTCATGAGGTTTAGAGAGAATATCAACATTAAACTTGACCCAAGGAAAGATGAAATTGATCAGATGAAGAAGAAGTAAGGAAAGAATAACTAAACAGAACCTTCTCAACTACGAGTGTCGGCTGCGAAACAAAACTTCCATCGACATTAAAGATAACAACCCTCATTAGGGAAGATTATGAGCAATGTACAACAGAGGAGGAGGAAGTTTACTTCTTTTATCCAGAACCTTCATTAATCTTGAAACATCGTTGCCTTTTATTAATGTAGTGGCTCAGAGTCGTTTTTGATATGCATGATGTTAGCAGTCGTTGGATGTTTTGGCAAGGGAGTCTAAAACTCTGGAAAGTGTATTACTATCTTTTGAAATATTTTCAATATATATACTCAATTAATTTTTTTAAAAAATATAACTACTAAATTAAGTTAGGTATGAAAAAAAAGCTTAGGCTAAATCCCTATGAAGTAGGTATTACCTATTTACAAGTTTATGCTAACTATAAAAGGAAAAAGTTAAAAGACTTATTAAAACTACAAGGATCTCTTTAAGAAGGATCATTTATCAACATCCTAGTATGCCAAAATTTTCTTTTGCGGGTTATCTCTCCAACATTACCATATCATTCTTTGGTTGTGGAAAATTAAGTGATATTAAAATAGGACTAATATTATTTCATCAGTTAGGGCGAATTAGTTAGCACTTACCTTAGGTATATACAAGGTTATGTGTTAGTTGGCACCAGTAATTTACATTGGGTCTAATTTTAATGAAATGTTACATTTGTATTATTTCTTTCCTTGATAGGTATATCAAGGAGGTTGTTAGTGTTATTTAGGCATATTGTTATAGTTTTTTATACATATAATGATTAAGACTGTTTATGTTCGAGAAAATAATTACAAAGTTCTACATTTTTTTTAAAAAAATTTAAAGTTTAACCTTACAAAATTGAAATAGTTTTTTTATACATATAATGATTAAGATTGTTCTTATTCAAGAAAATAAATTACAAAGTTCTAAAATTTTCAATTTTTTAAAAATTTAAAGTTTAATCTTTTAAAATTTTCAATTGAGTGTCCTAACTTTTAAAAATTGGACAACTTAATTCAAAAGGTTGTTTATGTTAATATTTTATTAATGGGGCTAACAAAGTAATGTAAAGACTAATATTTAGAGGGATTACATGATATCTTCTTTCCTACATAGTTTTTAAGAGTCAGATAAGTTGTTGTATTTTATATACATAACCACACATATATTTTCTACAAGAGGCTAAAAATTCATGATGATAAATATGAAGAGCTGGATAACCCTGCTAGATATTAGTCTTTATAGTTCTCCATTACCTACATCAATAAAATATTTTTAAAATTTTGGATATTTGATTGAAAAACTTTAAAAGATTAGACACTAAAATAAATTTTTTAAAAATGATTTGATAGTTTTTAATTCGTTATCCCTTTTTATTTATTACTTCTTTTGAATTTTTTTCTTATTTGACAATTTACTATTTAACTTTGTGTATGTTAGGAGAGGAGACAACAAAATAGGAGTTCCAAGACATAGGAGGGGATTAAGCTACATTTTATATTAGATGATATAGTTTCTTCATTTCTAGTATACTTTTGAGAATTATTATATTGTGCATTACTTTGGCTTTAAGTTATGGAAAGTTCATTTTTAATTTATAGTTAAGAGGGATATGTTTTATTGAGAATTATAGTATTTATGATTTCGTAAAGACATAATAATTGGTAGCTAACCTCAGCTCAGTATTGGCTTAGAAGTTTAGGTTCCATTATTGAGTGATAATATATCATAGGTTTAGTAAGAATTCCCAGGCTCAAAGCATGACATATTGTACGGTATCAAAGTCATAGCTCTAGGAATATGAGTAGGATCCTAAAAAGTAGCCAGATGAATAGAGGTAGACTAAGTGTTTATACTTGTAAGTTTATGTTGATTTTTTAGAAAATGTCGAACATATTTAGGCATGTTGAGGAGATTATGTAATGGAGAACTAGAGAGGTCAGTAGTAGGGATGGCCAATAACCATCATTTTTCTCTGAACTATCAAAGATGATTTTTTTCTCTGAGTTGGTCAAGTTGCCAGGTATGGGTTCCGCTGTCTTGCTTCTCACCTTTTCTTCCTTTTTTTTAACCTTTCATCGTTGTTCTGCAATAGGTAGTCATTAGCTTTCTCTTGGAGGAGTGATAGCTCACTCCCATCCCAGGTGAAAGTTAACACTGAGGTATGAAATTACTTGATTCTTTTGTACTAACTTAGTGTCTTCTTGCTTAATCCAAATTTCCAGCTAGTATTTAAAGATCATAGAGTCTTGTTTTAGAGAGATAGATTCGATCCCTAGTCTCCATTAAACTCTTCAGTTAAGTCTTTCCTCTTTGTAAATTTGTGCTTAACTGCTCTAAAGTTGATATGTTCATCTGCTTGGATTTCTTGTATTCATTTTTTCATGATATTTTTGCATCTTATTGATTACCTATGGTTGGCCTTACTATTTATGTACGTCATTCTGTTATGAAGATTGGATTTAAAAAATTCAAGAAACTATAGCTTATTTTAAATATAAAAAATCCCTTTGTTTGTTATTGATGTAATTTTGTTAGATCTCCATTCTTTCTCTTTTGGACTTAGTGAAACTTCAATTCATTTTAAAATAGAAGTATTAGTGGAACTGTAGTAGAACTTTAAGACTCTTCTAACTTGCACTTCTTCTTCTTTTTAAATTATGTGACCTTTATTTTTAGGGATTTAAAGAGATTTTGTAATATCGTTTAGATGTCAAAAGCCATCTTGTAATTGAATATAATATTATCTTCTTTTTATTTAAATCCCCCTTCACTTATGAAATCAATTGTAAATTAAACAAGGTGAAGCTTGTAACGATACGAGGCAATGAAAAATTTTTTAACTAAAATTTCTGGGTCACTGTTCAACAAGCCATCCATTCACTGCGAGATTATTTTAAGACACATTTACATATAATATAAAATGATGTTGTTACGTCAACAATATTTACTAATATTCCTCGAGTACTTAAGTCGACCCACTCATTTCAGAATAGGCATCAATATATTATGGATTTTTTTTATCTAAAAGATCTATATTATGGCATTCAAAGAATTTTTGGTCTTTTATTAAATATAATACTATAATTATATTCTCTTAATTTTTTTTCTTATGTTAGTATTTAAAACAGAAAGAAGTACAGAAACGGTGATCCAAAGTAATACATACAAAGTTAACATTCTTTGCCATCTGCTTTGAGTTTTATTTTGTATATAGAATATATATACTATATATATGCTAAGGACGAGTTCATGGACGACCATGCACTCCATCTACTCCGTCCATTTCATCCTACTGTTACGATAATCTCGAAAACAGAGACTCTTGGAATCCCCTAAAAGAAGTTTTTCAGTATTACAGCTCTCACGTTTCTCTCGTCGTTCATCTCCTTCCCATCTCGTTCACCGATCCATTCTCGTTCATCTTCTTCCCATCTCGTTCACCTTCTTACGGTTCTCTTCCTCTTCCTCATCACCAGTAGAGCTCAACTCGTTCACCGACCCATTCTCTTCATCTTTCTTCTTCTGATTTTCTAATCTCTTCTCTATCAAATCTGCCAGACATTTTCCTATTTTTTTCCTTTTTTTTCTTTATTTCGTCTGTCTCTACGATACTCCGTCCTCCGGCATCTCGGCTCCTCAGCTCCACGCTCTGTTGGCCCCTGAATTTTTTTTATTTTATAAAGCATGATTACATGATTTTTGTAATCTTAATGGATTAAATTATATTGACATTGATTAGCATGTAGTATTAATAAGGTTAGGTGGCATTAGGTGGGAAATTAATGTGTTAGAAGTTTTAAGATGAATGGAGGGTAGAATAGGAGCGTCACTTAAGTGGAAAAGAAGCAAGGCTATTCATTAAGGGTAACATGGTCTTTTAAGCTTTAAATTGGTATAAAATGGAGAGAAAAGAAGTTGTGTCTTGCATTTAGAAGAGAGGGACGAAATTGAGGGAGAGAAGAAAGAGAAAGTGGCGTGGAAGGAGAAGAAGAGAAGAAAAAGGTGAAAAAGGTTAGGGCTTTGATTTCTAAGGGTTCAAGAGGTTGTTTGAAGAAAACCCAAGAAGGAAAAACGTGGAGGAAGGTCTAAGCTTCAATTTGGTACAAGAAACCCTTTGATTGGTTAAGGATTCAAGGTAAGCCATGGTTCCAAACTTTAGCTTTTGTTTGGGTCTTGGTTTAGAAAGCTTAGAAATGGAATGGGTTTAGTGATTTTGGAATCAATTTCATGTACTTGGGTCATGTAGATTTCGAATTTGAGTTATATTGATTGGGATTTTTGCTATTCTTGAAGAGAGGCAAGAATTTCAAAGTGGGCAAGAGGAGCAAGGAGAGGAACATCCTTGAACAAGATTTAAGCAAGGATTAAGGTGGGTTACATTTTTATCTTTATGTTAATAAGTTATAAATGCTATTCAACTAATGAAATTAATGGCTTTCCAACTACTTTTTAAAGTGAGAATTGATTATGCTTTAAATGCTTGAGAATTGTTCTACGATTGTGATTGTGTGAGAATTTTGGCAATAAATGCCATATGTGGAAATTGTGATAATGGTTGAGTTGAATTGAGTTAAATGAACATGGATGTTATTGTTTGGTTGAGAATGTAATTGTGGAATATGACTCATGCATGAAAACCTAT
>JANZLH020000427.1:2060845-2083355 GCA_026770325.2 Erythroxylum fimbriatum
TCAATCAACTCATCCACTTTCTTCTCATAATCCATATAAGTTCACTCAAATATCAAAGTCCTCAAAATTAAACAATTTCATTTTTCATAAATTTTTCCTAATTTCATCAAATTTTCCTAAAGTCATAATGTTCTCACCAATTTCTTTCTCATTTAAATTTATTTTACTATTTCTAATTTTCATCAAAAGTTCGGGGTCCAACAATAAAAGTCACAAACCACTGGGCCTCTGACACATTTGAAATAGTTGAGGAACCTAGATATCAATATGAATAAGATAAAAGGGAAAAGTGCTTCTTTTATTGCTAATAGGAAAAGATATACGCTTATGTTTAACAAGTTCAGACACCTCACAATGAAGACTCTCGAAATCTAGCTTTGTAAACAAAGCAGGAATCAAAGATTTAATAATTCTAAACGATGGATGACCTAACCTACGATGATATAAGAAGATTTTTTCTTTAGTCAACAACATAGACTCAGACATGAATGATTAGGGTGATCAGCTCTTGGATATGTTTGACCTGTTTACTTCCTCAAGGTAGTAGAGACCATCCCATTCTCTAGTACTTCCAATCATCTTCCCTGAATCCCTCTCCTGAAATAAACAATGGCTTGAATGAAATGTGACATTACAAAGTAAGTTTAGTGTGAATTTCTTTACAAATATTAAATTTGTGGTAGCTTAGAGGCATGGAGAACAGTTCTCAATGTTATGTATGGGTTTATTTTGACATCTCCTATGCCAGCTATAGTTGGGAAGGATCCATCTGCTATGGCTATTTCCTTATTTCTTAGGTAAGGGGAATAAGTGGTAAAGTTTTTGGATGAATGAGCCATGTGGTTTGTGGCTTCTGAATTCGTGATCTAAGATACTGAAAAGGTTTATCTGAGGCTTTTAATCCAAATGAAAAGGAACACATACCTGAATGCACAAAGGTACATGTACCTGCAGGTTTCTCTATGCTGCTAACGAATGTTCTTATCTTTTCCACTTCATCTTGATTGAATCCCTTTGAGTCCTCTTTGTCTTCCTGTTGAGATGTACTTGTAACAACTTGCATTTGTCCATTACCCCTCAGTTGATATCCTTTTCTATCCCCACTCACGGCTAGGAGGCTTTCCATGCAACTTCCAGCACTATTTCTTCATATGACACGGCTTTTTGCAGTAGGTACACCACAAGTCATCACAGTTTTGAGGCTTGGATTGAACCCCTTTTCCATTCTCTACATCAAATCTTCGAGCCTGATTTTCACTCCTAGCTACCGTAGCCTAACCATCAAAAGGTTGAGAATTAAGCATTAAATTTCCCCTACTTTCTTCACTCCGAATAGTAGCCACTACCTCATTAAAGCATGGAACTTTCTGCTTTCTGATTATTTGGATCCCTATTTAATCAAACTCAGAATTCAATCCCACAAGGAATTCATAAACTTTATCTTGTTCAATGAACTCTTTTAGTATAACAGCATCATCAAGACACTTCGTCTGAATTACTAGATAATGATCAAGTTCCTACCATAACGACTTCAACTGGTTGGAATATTCCATCACAGATTTGTTTTCTTGTTTAAAAGGAACAATCTTGATTTTCACTTCATACACTCGGGCCACACCCCTAGCTTTTGAGTATATTTGCTGAATTGCATCCCAAATGTCTTTGGCTGTAGCCATGAACATTACAGTATTACTTATTTCAGGCATCATTGAATTCCAAAGCCACACCATAATTAATGAGTCCTCATGCCATGCTTCAAAACTTGGATCTTCTGGCCTTGGTCCAGTTCCTAACAAATGACCCTTACCTTTCAAAATAGTTCATACAAGTTGTAACCACTTGAGATAATTTTTTCCATCCAATTTGTAGGCAGTTTGAATGGTCTGCAAATCCATCAAAGATTGAGTCTTGGTTACTTCATCTGATGAAGCCACAATGATTGATCCACGTTCCTTGTTTTTTATCATTGTCCTTCTCTTCTATGTGGAGTTCACTACTTAACCAAGTTAATTAGCAATGAAAGGTTGATTCAGAGACAAAGGAAAAGAATCTCAAAGGAAGAAGAGAATGGCAATGAAGGCTCAACCCCCCTCCTTAATTTTTCCCATAAAAATTCGAGCCTAGGGCTCTAGTACCATATCTGAATTTAGGGTTTCTTTTTTATTCTTTATTGACACTTAATAGGATATATATACAAATAGTACAATAATTAGGAAACTAATCTCCTAATCCCACTGAACTAGGAATATGACTTCATCTGAAAATCTCTTAACTTTTAGGATCCTAACAATGCAAATCCTATACCCAATATTTATCTAAAACAATATCTATTATTACGAATTCCCACAATATAGCAATTGTATCAGCTGCAAATCAAGCACTTTGGCTCAAAAAAAATCATGGCTAATTTATGCATGGAGCAAAAGGAGAGTACACAAGTTTTTGTTGATAATCAAGCTGCAAATTTCAATTGATAAAAATTCTATGTTTCATGAGAAATCAAAACATTTCAAGATAAAGTTTTATTTTTTAAAAGAGGTGTAAAAAGGAGGCGAGGTACAGCTGATCTATTGCAAGACAGAAAATCAACTTGCTGATTTTCACTAAAGCAAGATTTGAATTTCTACAAAAAATCGGTGTTTGTAGTCTTTGGGTCTAGGAGGAGATTGTTAGAGTAAGTGATTCTAGCTGCACATGCTTGAAAGAGTCAAGCTTTAGTTAGGTAATGAACTATTCTTCATGCTGTTTTATAGGAAGTTTTTCATTCCATCTTGTAGCAAATTTTTGGCAATTTAGTTATATTTCTACTGTATAAATCTTTTATACTAATGTTGAGATCAATAAAACATTTGTTCTTTCCTATGCTCAAAACCAACATACACAATGCAATGCATTGAGAAACTTGAATAGGATCCCTATCAGCCTTCTCTCTCTTACCTTGGGTTTTAAGAACCAAGTTGATGCATAAGACAATTGGATATGAAATCTTTTGTCTTCTACATAAAATGTATGAAGTATCTGCTAACACTCTCATATGAAATCCAAACATCTAGAACCAAATTAAGAGCCCATCTCAACCAGAAATCTTAAGTTCTCTCCTTGCCCTTCCATTAAATCCAAATTAACATCCAAACAGCACAGACGAGGTTAATATCACCTCTGCTCCAGTATAACCACTGCCACTAAGAAGAAGCTTAGAATTTGATATCTGCAAGCTTTTCAACGGCACGGCAATGCCTTGAACCTTCCAACATACAACTTGCTTACATTTTCTTTTGTCAAATTTTATAGTTCCAAAAATTATCCAGCAGCAAATGGGGAGATCCCAATCTTCTACCGAACATAAAACACAAGACTCTGAACCCCTTAAAGACTTTACCCCACTCCTAGAAAAGCTGACTTTAAAAAACAACTGCCTTCATATTTAAGTTCATATCAATATTCACACTGAAACATCCGAACACACGAAAAAGTCCTTTTCTTGAGAAACAGACAAGAGCACATTTAGTTACAATGCATAACCTTCAAGAAGAACCCTCGATCAAAGCAAACAAAAAGAACTCCTTGATTTGTAGCTTTATCTCATCTCTTTTATCAGTACTAGTGACTAAATTTTCATATTTACCCTTCTTTTAATGTGCTTGACATATGGGAGAAAATAGTTGCTCAAAAAGGGAACAAAGAGGTTAGAGTATGATAGTATTAAACCATTAAAAAAATGCAAGCAATCCCCATGATTACAACAGAATTTTCTCAAAAGTACATTATTACAAACTCTGAGTCTGAGTCAAGAGACTCAAGCTCACGTGTTGCAATGCATGATTTCTTCTTCCAACGTATGTTTCTACCTTACACTTAAATTGAGAAAAGAATTGCTTCCTCTTAAGGTAATATTTACAAAGTTAATTATCATTAACAAAAGAGAATATATTTACAATTTGAGAGTGAAAGAGAAAGCTGACAATCCAAGACTGCAGGACCTATCTCTACTATCTGTCCAACGCAGAAAGAAACGGTACTTGGCCTCTTTGTGGGGTTTGACAACTCTCCTCTGTCCTTGAGTTTACTGGTAAAGCTTGAGGAACTAGCTCAGCCAATCGAATCTTTTCATTGGCAAGTCTATTCTGTAATGAAAATTTGCAAACTTTATCAGTTTTTAGAAGGAACATCAGACCCTAGAATTCAAAGACTCTAAAGTAGAAAAAATGATTACCTTAAGCATCAAATCTTGCACTTCTCTTTCTAAGGAACTGATTCTATTTTTAAGCTGATCTAATGCCTCTTCCGCAATATTGGGTGTTAAATTAGATGCAGGTTTCGTTACACCGGCAGCCTGAAGGTTCAATCAAAGAAGAGTAATTTATACGTGTTTTACAGATGAGAGTGTGAAACCTGAACTACTTGGCTTGACATACCTTTAGAATGCTAGTACACAGGCCAACTAGCTTCTGTGCTAATTGCACTTTCTCTTGCTCAATTTGCTGCAACAAATAAAAATATATAGTGAAATTCGTGTACCTTAACTATGATCAAACAATAACTTGAATTTTGTCCCTGCATTAACCTTTAGTTGGTTCATTAGACTTTGCTCCTCGTCAAAATTTATATGGGGACTTTTGCCACTGGAAGTACGATAGTGTGCAAGCTCTTCCTGGACACGTGACAGACTGACCTTGGCTTGATGCAACTTACCACTAAGTTCTTCATTTTGTAGTTTGAGCAAATTATTCTCTTCCTGTTGCATTGTAAGGTTATAACTTTAGGTTGACTAGCAAGTTAAGGTACTTGGACATTTAATAAAGTTACAGCAGAATTTCTGCCCTTGTAGCATTCATAATTACTTGCCTTGATTTTTGCATGATGATGAATGCGCTGCTGGAGATTTTGTTGGCCAGACAGTTTTCTCACTTCTTCTTCAAGTTCCATCACCCTCTTCTTATGATTTGTATTCTCCATCTACCCAGATAGAAGAAAGTAAGGAATAAAGTAACAGATGTTTCCACAGTACATGTACTCCCTAAATGTAACTGATTGAGAAGTATTATTTCAGAGAAGAGATGTAAGAATTTTAACCTTCAACAGTTCATTTTCTGTTTTCAGCAATTGATCTCGTTGTCGTAGCTTTTCTAATGCTACCTGTGCCGCAACCATTTCAGCCTGTTTACAGTCAATTTCCTCCAGCCATCTACAGAATAAGCAAGGCATATATATGAATATACAGAAGAATGCAAAGTGGAAAGGTCATTCCAGTCAGAATGCATACCCTTGCCGCTCCTCAATAAATTCGTTGAGTTGCTGTTTAAGCTGGATAACCTCCTGCTCCTGTGTGTATCCGTGCAATTAGGCAATGAACACTCATAATAGTTCATTCTATTTTTCATTAAAGGAAACAGTACCTTGCGATGAGGTTCCAAGCTATTAAGTTGAGCTTTCTCTGCTATCTTTTGTACTTGCTGCTTATCCAACAATGACTGCAGTTAACAGAAATGGACCTTAGTGTTTCTCATCTTTAGTTGTTATTCCCCATCATACCATGGTATTCCAACAGCTATGGTTGATACGAATACTGAGTTTAATATTAAGGTTATTACCACAAAGTTTGTCATATCCAATTTCACTCCCAGTAAATCTCGAATTACATCATGAGTCATGCTCTCAGCAGCTGCTAATCTGGCATTCAATGAAAATATCTGGACAAAAGCAAGCATGTACAGTTTATGCATAATTTTTATATGTAGACGAATTGGAATTAATTTTTTTGCCGGTAAATCTACCTCTTTTTGTCTATTTACTGCAATTGATTCTAGCTCTTCAATGCGACTTCTTGCAGCAGTAAGCTCCTCATTTTTCTCTGATTTTATTTGCTGTTGCATGCCCAATCCAATGCATTTGAACGGAGAACTGGAGCCTCTAGACTTGGATGTATTTTTCTCCAACTTGCTTGATGCAGGATTTGACAACTGAGAGGTGCCTTCAGTTTTCAATTGTTCAACCAGGGCTTCCAATTCCTTGAACTGTTTATGAATTTCAATTTTAAAAATGTTCACATAAAAAGAGAAGAACAATCAAATTCCAATCAGCCTACCTTGTTCTTATATTCAGCAGCCTGGGCTTCTGCATGTAGATTTAGCTCTGAAATATGTCCCTTGAATTGTGCAATCTGTTGCACGATATTAAATGAACATGCTTAAATAGTGCACAGGAAAAAATCCATATACTAGAATAAAATGAGCAGAGAATAATTTTACCTCTGCATTCTTGTTGGATATATCCTTCTCTAGTATTTTTATACGCTGCATGACTTGTTCAAGTAGTTTATCCTTCTCCTCCACACGCCTATAAATTAATAAAAGACGGAAGTTTTCAATTTGAAGCAATATTTCAGAATCTGTGCAGCAGAAACAGTCTGCTAGGCGAACCTTTTCACATCACTATCAGCATTTTCAAAATTCCGCAGCTGCTGTTTCACAGCTTGAAGTTCTTCTTCTAACTCTTCTCTCTGCAGTCTCTGTTGCTCAGTTTCTTCTTTAAGAATGTCAACCTAACAAATGGAATGCATAAGAAATTGTTGTAATCACAATTAGGATTCATGCAACGTACAATTGGTGGAAAAGACTAACCTTGTTTTCCAATACATATATTGTACATTCCAGCTCTTCAACAGACCTCTCTAGCAACTTCACCTCTTCTTCCTTGTCTTCAGCACAGGCCCTTCTTGATTCAGCAATCTGGCATCAGATAACAAATATAATGAAGAAATGCCACATACATGATGGTATTAGGTAGATCTGATCACGAGTGACCAAAATAATTGTGTACCTGCTGTGCCTCCAAAGCAATTGCTTCATTCTCTTCAGCCCAAGCCTGTGTGTCTTCAAGCTTCTGTTTCAAGCTATGTATCTCAGAATCAAGCTGCTCTTGCTCACTAGTGAGTTTAGCTAGATCGCTCCTTAAGTAGTCAATAGTATTATTCATTTGACAAAGAGTATCACCCAGTAGAGAGAGTTCAATCTCCAAGCTCTCAGCCACGGTCATTCTCTCTGCCAACTCTTCCTCTAGAGAACATTTTGCAGCTAGGAGTTCTTTAACCTGAGCTCTCAGTTCCTCATTCTGACACTTGAGCATTGTCTGAGACGCAGATTCTTTTTTAAAACTTGACTCAAAAGCATCAATCCTAGCCAGCTTCTCATGTAATTGAGCCTCCAACAGTTGACTATGAGCAACAGCAGTATCAAGCTCACCTGATTTAACTACAAGCTCCTCTTCTAAAGCTACCGAAAAAGCTTCCAGTTCATCTATCCTATCCTTTTGATCTTTAGAATTAGATGCTGACTCCTGCAATAGGCTCAGATCAAATAACAATCCTTTCAGAATGTCATCCTTCCTTAACAACTCAGCCTGAAGAATTGTGTGGTTAGATAACATCTCTTTGGCATGACACTCCAAGCACTCAATTTCTTTTACAAACTTAGATGTCATCTCCAAACTATCACATATCTCATGAAACATTTTCTCTGCAACCAAGTATCTTCCTTCCGCCAGTACATTAAAAATTCTGTCATTTGCTTCATGAACATTTTCCACGGAATTCACACATTTCACGGAGTTCAATCTTGACCTGGTGAGCACATCATGTGTATCTTTCTCATAAAATTTAAGTTTATTTCGCAAAAGAATGTTCTCCTCCTTCAGTACATCAAGTCTGTTGCCAAATGTTTGCAATTCCTGACTCTTTTTACGCAAATCACCCATGGTGGCAGATTGAGAATGAAGAAGTTCACACACCTCAGTGTTTCTTGCCTCCAGCCCATTCTCAAGATTCACAATAAGAGACTCCAACGAGCTAATTCTATCCTGCAACCTGCAATTCTCAGCATTAGAGGCATCTATACAGGTTAGGGATGATTCAACTTCAGAACTTGCCTTCTCCAGATTTTGAAGAACTTGGCTTTTTTCTGACATCAACTTCCTTATGTCACTTTTAAGTGACTTGTTTTCTTCTTCCAAGTCACTTAATCTACTAAGCTCCAAATCTTTCATATGCAACTCAGATTGGAGCTTATTTCTTGAAATTTCCATTAGGAAAATATCTTTCTTTAAGGTTTCATTATGATGATCAAGAGCAGAGATCTGGCTGCAAGAATTTTCTAAAACCATCTTTCTGGCATTCAAATCCTCTAGTAAGTTTCTATGCTCAGATTCAAGAGCTTGAACCCTGCTCGTTAGTCTCACATTAATTTCTGTAATATCACTGAGCTTTGCTTTTAAATTTTCATTTGTGCAAGCAACTTCTTTCAGCACTTGAATTTCGTTTTGAAGTGTCATGCTTATGTCATCCTTCTCCCTTTCAACATTTCTAATATATTCCCCCAAACCAGCAATCTCAGCTTCTTTAGAAACTAAGATTTGTTCTTTCAAGTCCTCGTCTACCTTGGAAAATATTACTTCTTCCGTCAAGTTATCAAGGATGACAGCCCAACTTTTACACTCTTCCTCTGCTGCTGCTTTTTTTTGACACATCTCTTGTAGCTTTGATACCAAGAGAAACGACTCAATCTCTTTCGCATATAGCTCCATCATGAAAATTTCAGCCTGAGAATTCAGGAGTTCATCTTTCTCTTTCAGAATGTTTGCTTGATCAAGCAGAGACTTGACAACATTTGTATTATTGGAGTCTAACTCCATCATTAAATTTGCAAGCTGAGATCCCATATGGTTACATCTTTGTAACATAAGCTCCTCCTGAAGCTGTAAGTCGAAGATTTTTTTGTCAAAATCATTCAACTTAACTGTAAGGTGCCCAGTCGCCTCTTCTTTCCTCAAGATCCGATCAAAACTGTTCTTGATGTCAGCTAGTAGTTTCCCCTTGAGAGTTCTGCATATTTGGAGCTCTCTACTTGACTTTGAATTATGCTCTCTTAAATTTGCTATAAGTGAGTTTGATTCACATAATCCATGTTGAAGCAAACCATTTTCTGCATTTAGCCCTGTCACCGTTTCCAACAGGATTCCCATATGACAAAGGTGTAGCACTGAGACAGCACAATCCTTCACAATTATCTCAGACCAGACATCTTCAAGCCACGACCGGTACAACGTTCCAGAGTCCAAAAATAGAGCCTTAACGCAATTGAGTTCATACACCATAGAAGTAAAATTTTCTGTGAATGTTTTCTGAACCTCTATAAATACACCCTCCAGATCCTTCATTTCAATCAAATTTACGCCAAACTGATATTCAAGATCCTGCAGTTGTTGTTCCTTGACCTGGTTGATGGTTTGCAAGCTCTGAATCTCACTAACAAGCAAATCCTTCTCTTTGGTTGAGGTGGTCATCACTGTATTCAACCTTTCCATTTCAAGCTTCATTGTCTCATTAGCTATCACCAGTTCGTTGATCATGATATCTGCTTCCTTTATTGTATACTGTGCCTCTTCAAATTTGGCTAAAATACAAGAAGTTTCAGCTGTTTTTTGGTTTGCAACTACCTTTGCATCACCAACTTCCATCTCAAGAATCTATAGAACAACAATTGAAAGTTGAGAAGTGAATTGGTGGTTGAAGGCACAACATCAATTCGTCAAAATTAGGAATTTGTCCTCTTTGTAAAAAATAACTAGTTTGTCAAAATAAAAGCTTAAAATTTAATGGAACAATACAGTATCTATTTTTGTGGGACCAACTTTTAACTCAGCATACTGAAAATATGTGATTGGAAAAGCTGACAAACAAAATTAGGGACAAAAGAAGCAGCATCAATGCACCAAAGAACAATATTCGAAACATGGCATCTTATTGAAGCATGGATTTTTTTTCCCTCAAAACAAAAACCTATAAATTAATGGAAAAAAGAAAGCAACTTTAACGATATGACAATTGTTGCATCAGATTATTGGATTATTTGTTAGGTGACACAGGGTCTTAAGCATATAACATGTTCATATTCATCAAATCAGCAGGGAATTGATTAAGAAAGTGACAGGTTACCTCTTTTGTTTCACACCAAAGAGTTCCAACATCCTGGACAGCCAGTTCCAGTGCCTGAAGCTTATTATTAACAGCTCCAATCCTACATGCGAATTGCTTCTGAAAACCGAAAGTGGCTGATTGAAAATCCAGTAATTGAACTGTGAAACATTTCATGTCTTCTGC
Source organism: Erythroxylum fimbriatum (assembly GCA_026770325.2). Classification (NCBI taxonomy): domain Eukaryota; kingdom Viridiplantae; phylum Streptophyta; class Magnoliopsida; order Malpighiales; family Erythroxylaceae; genus Erythroxylum; species Erythroxylum fimbriatum. Next base: position 2,070,999 of record JANZLH020000427.1, read on the forward strand.
AGTTTGTTTCTCAGCCATTTGTAGTTTCTCATTCTCATTGCGTAATTTGTCCATCTCCATCTTGACCTTTTGCAGGCTTTGAAGTGCTGACTCTATTTCTTTTTTGAGAAGGGTAATTGTAAGGTTTCTATCAAAATCCTTACTAGAACATGTCCTTAATTTCCTATCCTTCAGATCAAATGAAGAGAGATGACAAATCTTTTCTGTTTCAAGAGAAAACTCAGAAACACCGGTTGTCATCTTCTTCTCTCCAGCATCTGTCTGCAACAAAGCATAGACGGTAATCACTATACCAAACATTTTCGATAAAAGCACTACAAACAAAAGTAAATTAGTTTACCAGCTTTAACCTGTCTACCCAAGACCATTATCTTACCCATAAGTTGCTAGCATCATCATCAGGCACGCAAGGTTTCTCTGAGTCACTGATTTCAGGGTTTTGATTTTGCTCCTCTGTGATACCAAGGCATGAACTCATTGAGGATACACCATTCTTAAACTCAGCTAGTTTCTCCCTTGTCTTCCAGATATCATCGTCTTCAATATCTTCAAGCTTTTGTTTCAAGAAGCAAACACGTTCCTCTTCTTCAGAGAGCCTCTGACAAAGATTAGAACACATCTCCTTTGAATCTGCCAAATCCAATCTCAGAGACTGAATCACTTCCTCTGCTTGTTTAATGTCGGCGGCCTGGACATAGAGGAGTTCTTCCTTCCTCAGGTTAGTTTCTGTTGATTCACTGAGTTGGATGTCTTTGTACTTCAAGTTGTTAAGGTTACTAACATTCAGTTCTGACAATCTATTGAAAATTATAAAAGCAACTGTTGCACATATTGAAGCTTCACTGACATGACGCTTTGCCAGCTTCAATTCTTCCTCCAGCTCACATATCATGGAAGATTTTTCTCTTAATTGGGACTTCAAGAGGAGAATTTGCTTCTCCTTTTCACTACAGTCTTGCTGGTGTGCTTCATTAATTACTAATGCTGCTCCTCTCAAAGACTTAAGCATGGACTCCACATCACTTCTTTTGTTATTTGCTTCCTCCAAACAATTTCCAAGTTCTTCAATCAATATTTCTTTTTCACATATGGTCCTAATTAACCTACCAACTTGCTCAGCAATCCAAACCCTTTTTGATGGTATGGAGCCAAAGATAAGATCAAGCTGCTCCGAGGCATCAGTGATTGCCTCTTGTCCATTAAGAAGAATTTCTTCCATTTCACTAGATAATGATTCCCATTCTTCAGATAGCTTTCTCAGCTCTCCTTCTTTCTCCTTGAGCAGTTCATCTAAACTTCTGTTATCTTCTGTTAAAAGGCAAAGCTGTTCCTCCAACTTCTTCATTGTCTCTTCAGTTTCTGTCTCTTTCAAATGACAATCTTGGATCTGTTGTTGAAGAACAGAAAGTTCTTCCTGCATGCAGACAATAACCTCAGCAGTTTCAGCTTCAACCTGCTGCCGAACTTCATCCCTTTCTTCTTCGCTGGAGGCCTTAAACGCAGTATCATTTTGGTACCACATATTCAATTTTTTAGCCTTTTCAAGAGAATCTTGCACTCTTTTCAACTTCGTCTGCAACGTGGAGCCTTCATGCTTTAAGTCGTTGGACGAAAAATCTCTGGACTCCTGCCTAGATATTTCCTCTTTTAAACCAAGTATTTGAAGATCCTTTTCACTCAGAAGCTTCACATAGTTACTGTTACTTTTCTTCAGGTCTTCCATCTCACTGATTTCTAATAGTTGCTGAGACTCGAAAGCTTCAAGAACTAACCTTGCATCTTTCAGTTCAAGAGTGGCGTCTTCATATTGTTTGCTAACAAGCAAAATTTTTTCTTTTGCCAGTTCAAGATCTCTACTTAAGCGCAATGTCATTTCTTCTGCTTCTCCACGAGATGACCTCTCCTCTTTGAGAATAATCTTCAAAATGTCCAATTCAAGCTGCAATTCCAACGTTTCTTCTGCATGTCTCTTCGGTGAAGTAGCATTTGCGCTATCCAATTCATTTTGTACTCCCTTGCAATTGTTAGAGGCCTGGAAATTAAAAATGAACTTTTAATCAGAATCCCGTGCATGCATGCTGTACAGTATAAAGCAAGGAGAAATTCGCAGTACATGGATGCACAATATATATAACACTGTGCATTGTACTACAAGGCGAACAAGCACCTTCTGGGAATGCCTCATCTTATAGCTTCTCATTCTCTCTCTTCCAATAATATCTAGTGCAGCTATGTAAGAAAACTGTGCACTTTGTCTAAGAAAACTACCTTCATGGGTTTGACATTGCCATCCTGGTCATTGTGTTGAGATTTGAGATCGTCTAACAAACAATGGAAATTCTCTGTCTGTCTGCGAACAGATAAAAATTGCAACACTAGAGGTGAAAATAACCACAAAATCAAAAGGATTCCAGTCCAAAATGTACATCTACAATTTCACTGGTCAGCTAAACAAATTGCACACAGGATTGAAATTCCTCACCTGCGAAGTTTTTGGTTTTCCTCCAAACAAGAATTTAGTTTATGCTTGTAGTCCTCAAGTTCATTGAGTGTATTCATTAACTGCAATAATGAAAACTGATTATGACATTTATAAAACAGATTCTAGGTAAAGAGAATCCTCACAAAGACAGCAGAGAGCAACATCTAAGTGGTGAGAATTGTTTTGCTTGCTGATCCACACGATTTCCAGAGTAAATGATAAAACAGGATATTCAAGGAAAAATCGGCCGCTCAAACATTAGCTTTCAGTCAGTTAAGGTGTGTTAAGGAATTTTAACAGAGTTTTTAGAGACAAAAAACTGAGAATCTGAAAAAGGTAAAGGATGTGACACACCTGAGGTTGGCTACTCAAATTTGAAAGTTTAGACTGCATAGGTCCTCCATCAAGAAATTGAAGCAGCTGCGGGTATGAGGCTATTTTATTAAACGGATTCTACTCAACAAATAAAATATTTTATTCCAGACCAGATAAGAACATAAAGACCTGCTCCCGAAGTTTGGTTAATTCGTCCAGGAGTACTTCTCTTTCCCCTTCTTGATAGAAATCTTGAAATCTACCAATTCAAACTCAGAAAATAAGTTTACCAAACGTCACTTCTCGGTTTAAACAAATGAAGTATTACCTCCTGAGCTGGTCCAAAAGCCTGATATTCTCCAACGCAAAACGTGTTACTTCAGGATTTTTATCAACTTTAGCTTGAAGCAACTGAATCTCTTCGCATAGTGCTTTGTTCTCTTCCGAAAGATAGGCATCTGGTTGTAAAGAGCCGCTGAGAAGGGATTCCATTCTCTGAATCTTGTCTTCCCGAAATCTGAGCATCATTTTAGTGCTCCTGGTGTCTTCTTCTCTTTGGCGAACCTGACAAAGTAACATCACCTAATTGAGCTGCCATCTAATTTGCATAGCAACTGCATCAAATAAGTTAATATATGAACAATTGATACCAAACGGTTCAAGTGCTCAATTTCAGCCTCAAGTTTCTTGATATCCGTCTCTGCCATTTGCTCTCTTCTCAGTGAACCAGCAAGTGTATTCTCCACAGATTTTAGCTGTTTCAAATTATTTGGAGAAGCATTACCATGGGGGAGAAGTAGATGATACATTCCAGTTAATAGATTCAAATTCATGCAAAGGCAAACAAACAACAGTGTTTAAACTTAGAGGAAATATAATGGTGCTTCATGTTGCTAACCAATTTAAGAGAGAGGATAAAATGGATGCAGAAGTTTCACATATCCAGCATCAGTTATGGAAACACTTATCAAGAGCTAGATTATTATTGCATTACCACAAATTTACCTGCTTAGTAGACAATCTAACACTGCCTTTGGATTCAAATTCGAGTGAATCATTGATCTGCTTGCCGTCCATTTCATATGTATTACCTAGGCAAGCACTATCTTGAAGTATTTTTGTATCATTGACAGTTGAATCAAAAGACAAAGATCTGAAGACGTTTTGACGTTTTAAGACAGAAAGCTCTTCCTGTTCCAGAAACAAGGCAGAAAGGTTAGTTAGAAGCTCATCGGGGGCACAGTAAATTGCCACTGCTACTATTGTGAAACTTGGATCTAGGTTTCCAAACCTTTAGTAGCCGTATCTGATTCTGCAGTGCAACAACATCACCATTGGAATCTTCATTCACCACAGCCTATACCATGACAAGAAATGAAAACTTAAGAAAACTTGATCAACGCCTATAATAAAGCTAATGACTATGTCTAAACCCCTAACTAACTTACATTATTCTGTATAAGTTTTGCTCGTTGAGCAAACTTTAGAGTGTTTAGTGTTTCTGTTGCGCAGCTGAAAAAGACAGAAAGATAGAAACCCATCTTTTAGCGATGAAGTGCAAAGATGAAACGATAACAAGGAAGTTGCAAGTAAACCAACCCAATAGAAGGGCTGACATTGGCAATGATCATTGTTTTTGAGTTGCCACCTAGGGAGTCCTACATAAGATTAATTCCAGAAACTACATCATAATCAGAAATTCATAACTATAAACATCTAACGAGTGAGCAGGAATTAATTCTAAGAAACCTGAAGAAGGAATGTCAATCTTGAGTCCCTATAAGGAACGTGTCTTGGCTTCCCATTGGCTACATCCACTAGAATCATTATAACATGCCTAGGGAAAATGGAGCGTAAACCATAATATTGATAAAGGAACCAAGAAATGAAACAAGATAGAATACTATAAACAAAAAATGTGCATCATTTTTTGGTAAATGCACTTGTACCCTAATGTGGACAGCGATTTGTTGATATTTGCAGCTTCTTTTAGACGGTCACCTTCAGCACCCGAGCTTTTCTGTCTGTAATTAAGTAGTATTAGGCAAATATGTGAAACATATAGAGTTCTAAAGAAACTCCAATTCCTAGTTCATTACCTTTCCGAACCTGCAAGATCAACTAGGTTTAATCTTGCAAACCTCAGATTAGTTGTGGAATCCTTTTCCCACCTACTCTCAATTACACATGTAAAAACGCTGTGTGAGCGACTGCTCTCTCTGTTCATGTTTGTTGCTGCTACTTTCCGATTTAAAGAACCCTGCATGTGATAGGTTGTTCTATTAATGAAGTGCAAGCAGGTAACCAAACAACACATGCATAAAGCATAAAGGCAGAGATAGAGACATAATTATGTTACAGACAGATAGAGAGGTAACCTGCATCAAGAGCTTTATTATATCACGCACACTCTGGACCTCAAATTCTGAGAGGTTTTCTACATAAACGCCTTTCTTGACATCCTCCCGCAGCTACAAGGTGCAGAAAAGCACAACTTAACAAACTGAGAATGAGGAGAATCTGAAAAGTTCTTCTTAATGTAGTCGAGACTTACAAGCAAATTGGTAGATGAAGGATCGAGAAGATCTGCAATCTGTTCATTGTATATCTCTAAAAATGAGCACTTGCAATTGTATTTCAGTCTTTCATCCCTCCGACTTTCCTCTTCCTGCAAGAAAGATGGAGTTAACACCCAGAAAGAATAAAAATGCAATCCAAACAATACAACAAAACACCACTATTCTTATATATGCAATAGACATCCATAAACACAAATACTCTTGCATGCACATTTCACAAATCAAAGATTTGAGGAAGTTACAGCTTGTATCCTTGCAAACAGGAACTCGAATATTCGTGGTGTCATTCCACGGTGAGGACTGGGATTGAACTCTAAACCATCAATTTCACCTAGCATTGTGTATGTCTTCCCACTTCCAGTCTGCAACAATATGAAGTAATAGTCATACTGACCTGATATCCAAGGATTGAGAGAATTGACAGAAAAAAAGGGAAATGGAATTGCAACTTAGCCCCATGTACTCTTTTTAGCACGAGCCTTCATGAAAAAACAAGGTGTTTGATGTTAGATGCAAATACCTGTCCATAAGCAAACATACAACTATTATAACCAGACAAGCAATTCTCCACCATTGGAAGACCAGCCATCCTGAAAAGCATTTCCTGCGAATTACAAGCATGAACCAATTCTTAGCTGACGTGAAAATGCGTAGTTTAAAGGATTAAGTTACACTTTCTTGTTGCAAATCATACCTGATCCACTGTTTCACAAGCTACATGATCAAATGTGAATCTGGTTTCTGGTTGCCCAATCCATGTGATGCTCTGAGCGCTTTCTTGTTTCAAACATCTATTATAACCATTCATACCCTTCTCCACAGTATTGACAGGACGCACCCGTATAAGAACCTAAATCAAAGTCATCAACCGTGAGTACCCGTTGCCACTTTCTTCAGTAACGATTTCTATTATTTGAAAATATGCTTATATGCATTAAAAAAATATATACCAAAGCAAACCAGAACTAGAAACCACCTGTACATTGCGATCCATCCAGAATGATGGATCCTCTTTTAGATCAAAATGAGGAACTTCAATAGTATTCACAATAGTAGTACTTGGCCCACCAGAAACGGGAACCCCTCTACACAACGCAGCAAAACCCCCTGTACGCCCGCTTCCATTGCTCCCATCAAACTTGCTCCTAAACCCTGAACTAGGAGGAGGCTTGGAGACACTCTTGTTCGGTGTGCTTTGTGTCGAATTACTCTCTGAATAACTCGAAGCAGCCTTCCCCACAGTCCTAGTTGACCTTGGAGTCATGTTAGGCAAACCCCCTCTGCTCAACTGCATTGGATAACTAATCACTTCATTTCCCAATTCTCTGGGCAAAGAATTGGGTTCATTCTTCTGCTGCGCCCACCCGAATCTTCTCTTTCCAGCTGCCCCATGTTTATCAGGCGTTCGCATAGGCAAGATGGAATCAGAACCTCTGGGCTTTGGCTTAGTTGGTGTTCGATCAATCCTGCTTCGACCAGCTACATCTTGTTCATGATTCCCCGCAGGATTTAAACTTGGCATTGGCTCTTGGATCGTGTTCAGCGGAGGTCTAGATGACGAGTCATTGCTCGACTGACTCGCTAGCGAATCCCTAGGATTCACTGGAACATTCTCCATCTCCTCATTGTGCTTTCCGGAGTTCCGCCGCAGGAATTTGAAATCTCTCAACATTCTGCAGATATAAAGATAGTCAACAACTGAAAATGATTCCAACTTTGAAACTTCCAGACAAATTTAATAGAAATTTTGGAACTTGATGCGTTAAGAGTACCTGAAAGTTGAGTTGAAAAAGAGAATGCGAAGATTTATGGTGGGAGAAAAAAGGGAGCTGACTGGAGCTGGGTTTTTCCAGGGTTTAATAAAGCAACAATATATGGCCACTCAGAACCAACCAAACATATTAAAACCTAACACAACTATTAAATCATCGTTCATTGGAAAATGGAAACTACTCTCTCGCTCTAGTCTCTCTCTTTCCTCCTTCTACTTCTCTTCTAGCTTTGCTTTGATTTGAAAAATGGGTTTAAGCAATGAACATGGGGAATGGGATTGGGAGAATTTTGGTGTTGTGAAAATGGACGTTCGCGATTGAGTGAAGATTTCAAAATGGACGGCTACGAGAGCATGGCGGTTCGGGGATTTGAAATGAAAAGGGGCAATATAATCATGCCCTGTTTTCAAAATTCAACGGCTATTTTTGCCAATTATATTCAGGAATCAGGACACTCTTTCGTTTACCTTTATTTTCTCTTCTTCTCTTTTTATTTCATTTCGAAGGACAAGGAATAAAACCTCGACAAAATTAAAAAAAGAAGGTTAAAGGAGTATTTTAAACCTCAAGTTTCATAATCAAATATAAAAAAGGAGTTAAAGTTTTGAAAAGTTTAAATTAAATTTTAATATTTTCAAAATAAATCCTAAATTAGATTAAAAAAATTTAATAGAATTAATTTTCTACTGTTAAAATATTATGTCAAAATATATAAATATAGACTGCATTGTCACTTGACGAGTGCGGTCTATCATCTGAAATATATGAACGGTGACCCTTACTATCACGTAGTTGTGAGAATAATTTTCAGATTAATTTTAAAAAAATTAATTATATGACAGTAAAATTTACTTTATATTTAAAAATATAAAAATAATGTCATATTAAAATTGACATAGTATTTAAGTAACAGGAAATTAAATTAATCCCATCAAATTTTCTATTTATTTAAGATTTATTTAAAACGTTAAAATTTAAAAAACGCTTTTGGCCAACAAAACCTAAAAAAGAAAGACACATATTCTTTTGTAGAGAAAAGCAACAAAATTCAAACAAAAGGAAACACTTGTACTTTGATGGCATTCATTTATTTTAAATAGTATGAAAAATACCACCGAACTAAAAAATATCTGTGTGGCTTCTTTTGTTCTTTTTCTATAGATGATTAGCGTAAGCAAGTATGCTTGATGGGGCATGTCAATTATTCATGTCAACAGTCTCTAAACTGCAAAACGACATTGTTTTCGTGTATATGAATATAATTTCTAGCGGTAACTTGACGTTAGAGAGGACGGATGATACATTAATAAAAGTAAAGAGGTGGTATTTAATAAATTTTAAAAATAGAAGACTAATGTGATAATTTAGAAAATTCTAAGAGAGTCCTACTTATTTAACCCAAAAAATAAAAATAACAAGAAGACCACACTCATAAAGTTAGAAGCCATTTATTCAAGCTACATTAGGGTCCCTCTTTTATCCTAAGCTTAGCTGGTCCCGTGTTCATTACGGAACTTATCATTTCTTTACAAAAGCCTCAACCCAACTTGTCCTCATCCAGAGTCCTCCAGCCTGTTGCATTTATCAGACTAGATGCACCGCTTGCCCGCGCAAGTAGTTCAGTTAATCGGATAGAAAAGTGAGTCCTAAGATTTTAAGTTCGAATATCGGCAGCGACAGTGTGGGAGTTCATTCAATATGATAACTCTTTGTATACACTAAATATTGGGCCGTCTTTTCAAAAAATTGACTGAAATTAGACCGTAATTTATCTCCCTCACGTAATATCTAGCTGAAGTGTGGGGCACCTAATGTGACGTTCCACTTTTTGAGTCCAACAGTGGCACGAGGAAATAAATCACCTGTCTCCATCTTCAACTGTTTCGGGAATAAAGCCGTATATTCTCCACATATTTGGCCTTTGGGATCATCCAGGAGCCAAATTAATCATACAAGCCAATCTTTCGATTACCAACACCGAACAAGAAAAGGGTATCCTTTCTCTCCTCTTGTCCAGCTGTGTATATATATCTTCAGCTTGAAAATGAAGGCCGAAGAGGAGAAAAGAAGCTGCCAATGGGCAAGAGCTATACTTTGAATCGTACTTTTGGTTAGTTGGTTGGTTTGTTTCGTATTGTAGGAATGATGATACAGAGACTGGAGATGTGCTTAGCACTTGTGAGATTGGCCATGGAGTTTGTGATAGTTGTAGTTCAAGCTATTCGGATAGTCCTGGAGGAGAACAGCTCACCCCGGCTTGCAAACCGCTCTTTTGTTGCTGCTGTTCCTTTCACAGGCTTCCTCCCATGAAAAACCAACAATGCCTTGAAAGTTTCTCCATCGGTGCAGGCAGCACATTTTGTTTCAGGATCTTGTTTTTTTGTTTTTGTTTTCGTTATTTGTAAGCTAGCTAGATGGGATGTGTAGATGTTGGAGAGAAGATAAGTGTTAGGCTTGTGAGTGACATTAGTTTATAAATTCTGTATGCGTTTCGGTTACTTGAGTTTTTTGTATTGTTTACACTGGCTGTACATTTCCCACTGATCTGCATTATGCAAATAAAAAACTTTAATGTTTGCTTTAACCGAATTAGATAAAGAATGAATATGACGTATGTATTACCTGTCTGTTATGGAATTTTGTTTTTACATAGGCGAAATCTTCGGTTCTTTAAATCCAGAAATTGTAACGTATGTTTAAATCAAAGACCATAGGTCTTCTTCTTCTCATATACAAATACCTTTGCTCTCTTGTCTGATTTGTTGGACTTCTCATGATAAAACAAAACAATGCTGCCTTTTCATTGCTGTCATATCTAATACAAGATGTATGGGGTAAAAGGAATATGACAATATTCAAGGACATTGAGAAACAACTGTCAAGGATACACAAAGATACAATCAAAGTAATCAAGTTACATTTTGTCACCTTTGAAGATAAAATGCAGATTAGCTCCAGTCTTATGTCATCATGAGATTAATGACATTCATTCGATGGGATGGTTTATGCTTGTAACAATTGTTATTGCCTTTGATGGCTTAATCTAAGTTACAATTTTTCAAAAAGAAAAAAGTTAGAATTTTCTCATCTCGTTCATCTCTTATCTCATCTTGTCCCTATCTCATTTTCGTTGGTGGCCACTTCTTTGAGGGATTTACAAGTAACATTAAAGCTTTTGATTGTGTCCTAATTTTTTTTAAAAAAAGAAGAATAGATTGAATGAATAAAGATACAAAAATAAAAGAGATCAAGGTATAGTCCAAAGTACCAAAGCAGGAAAGCTATCTACTCAAAAAGGAAATTACGACAGAAAAAACAAACACAACAGTCTCAGAGCTTCAACAATGGCTGGAGATAAACAAATAGAGATGGTGCCTTATCCACCTTACTCAAATATCATGAAAACGGAAGGGAACCTTAAATGTGTAGAGAAGAGCAAAGAGAAGAGCTACATCATTGTTGAAGTTTTTTGGTAATAACGATCTCCTTTATGTCCTTGAAAATCTGGGAAATCAACGACTCTTTGCACCGTTTTTAGCAGTGTTGCATGTGTTTTGTTTGGGGGACACTTTAGTATTTTATGTCAGTAGTATCGTCTTGTCTATTGTCCAATGCTTATAGTTCCAACTTAATGATGGATAAAGCTAGTGTCTTCTAACCCGCAATGTCCAGAATTGTAGCAATTGCATCAAGAATAAGGCCTTCTGTGCTCTATATTAACATTTTATGATGAAAATTTATAACTTCTAGTCACTCTTATTACTTATACCAATGAAAATAAAAATTAAAGACATTTTATGTTCAATTATTCATTACTAGTATGCTGAATAACTCCATATGTTGGATAAGTTCAAAGAAATAGAGTATGTACTCAAACTTTAATTTTCGCCATTTCATGTCTCTTTCATTAAGCTTTTTGTTTTAATGGTCCGTGCTTTATCATAATGAATATTTAGCTTGATCCATTGTTGTATACCATGATCTAATAAGGATAATTAAGAATAAGCAGATAAGTAGGTGGTTAAAAGTCTACAAATTTATTGAAAAATTGGAGAAATTTTCAATTCAATTTGGATGTAATTGGATTTCTTTAATGTCCCAAATATGAGTATTAAACTAGAGAAAACTAATTTCTCAAAAAAAAAGTAGAGAAAACTACTTTCACTAAAAAACAATCAACCAATTATGAGTTTACTCATATCTTACTTGCATATAAGGAAAATTATAATTTGAAGTGATTAGGTTGTTTGAGTCTTCTGCATAGGCAAGTTAGCCTATTTTATATTTAGGTATATCAAATGTCTTAACTACTTGGGTGACATTAGTAAGTAGTTGTATTACCATTAGTAGGGAAAGACAACTATGGCTATATTATATTGCCAACTTTCCCATGCTCAAGTTCCAATGGTAGAAAAAAATTATTTTTTGTATCTATAAATATTAATATGACATCTTTTCCTTGATTGGTTGTAGTACCTTGGACGTAGTTGTAAATTATAATCTCACCTTTACCTTCCTTATAAAGTTGATTAAACATATAAAGATTTCATCCTATATAGAAAATTTCCTTTTCTTTTTCCATTTTGACCATTTTTTTAACTTTCTTGCCATTTCACTTTAGATATTAATAAATATAAAACTATCAACTTCTAAGAGCTTTATATTATATAAGCAACTTGAGTATATATTTGAATAATAGACAAATATATGATATGTATATAGGAGATCTAACAATTAGACAAATGTTGCTTTAAGAATTTAGTTCTAGCATTTAGATAAATATATGATGCTTTGCCTATTTGTGTTAATGACTAACATAAAAAGGACTAAATGAGATGTATATGTTCTTAACAAGTGTTAATAAATCTTAGTTAGAGGAAAGAAAAAGATAGACAACCACATATGGGAGTTATAAGAGTGAAAAACCTAATTAGATAGCTCTAAATCTCATCATTTGAGGGGAATAGCAATTATATTTATATAAGTTTGTCCGAATTAGAGAATGCAAACTATTCTTTGTTGACATGGTTTTGAAAATTTGATCTTAATTTTTACTTTCTAATTTGTGCAAATTTATATGTGTTGGAGTTATGTAAATATAGTGCCCTAGAAAGCAAATGTATTTATATGTAACTTTATCTTCTTCAATTACAGTTTTGTAATGAAAATATTTATTATTAATAAAACAAAAGAGTTTGGTTTTATCTGT